>WSXT02105512.1:0-11329 GCA_011762715.2 Neuroterus valhalla
GGGGGCAAATTTTACACAAATCTAATACCTTCTCTGATGAGAATGTAAAAAACAATAGAATTTATAGCTATAAAAATTATGTGACTTTTCAACAAAGTCGTTGAATTTTCAACTATAAGAGATGGGTTTTTATGAAAAAAGAAGAATTTTCGACAAAACAGTTGCTGGTTCAGCTGATAATATCACTTTTTAGCGAAAAAGGTTATTTTCAACCAAAATATTTGAAAAAAAATCGAATTTCCAACAAAACAGGATAACTTTTTAACCAAGTTTTCAAATTTACTTCGAAAAATATGAAATTCCTACAAAGAGAATGGATTTTTCAAAGAAGAAAGAAAAAAAAATCGTTGAATTTTCAACCAAAAAAAATGGAATATCTATCAGGAGAGAGGAATTTACAGACAAAAAAAAATTAATTCTCTACAAAACAAAGTTGAATCTTCAACTTTAAAACAGGAATTTCTAACATACAGGCACATGTCCAACCATGTGGTTGAATGTTCTACTAAAGTATAGTTCAAGCTTGAAGGAATTTCAAGTAAATAGTTAAATCAAGAAGGATGACTTTTTAACAAAATTCGGATTATATTTTCGACAAAGTAATAAAATTTGAAAAAAAAAGAACTTCCATCTCAAGTTTAATAGTAGAATTTTGGTGGAAATCGGAAACATTTTATTTAAAAGCATAATATTTATGAATAATATTTATAAATAATAATAAAATTTATTTATTATAAATGTTTCATATTTAAAATTATAAATGTTTCTGCATTCACATTTTATTCATATAGATACATTTATGAATGTATCTGCAATTGGAAAATTATGAATCGAATTTTAGAGTATTTTTCGATTCAAGTAATTTGTAAAAGCGGATATAGCACCAAAATTTGAATTGGACATAAAAATCAATTAATCATTTGATAAATTTAAATATCAGATTTAGTCATGGAAAATTATCTGTTGAATCAAATTAAACTCACAGAAAAATTATGCGACTTGTAATTTGTTACTTATTATATAAGGTTTTGATATGAATCAGAATTTCAACTTTTTACCTACAATACAAGGAAAAGCACAAAAATCCAAATAGCAGATTTCAAATAAAAAATTGTAAACGAAACCGAAGGATGGCAGCAAAGAATTTTAGATTACCGAGGCGAAAGTGTTGCTCAATTGAGGCCAAAAAAGTTTGATTAGAAAATTTATCCAGTTTTGAGGAAATAGATTTAGAAGTTGACTATCTCATGAAACTTGCTTCCGAGATATTGAGTGTTTGAAGAAGTGTTTAAAGTTTGATCAGAAAAATTTACCCACTTTCAAATGAATCTACCAAGAAATTCCAGCTGACAATTGTGCAGGGTTTAAAAATTGATTTTTGGCAGCGATTAAAAATCAAATTTTCAATTTTTCGGAAAAATAAACAATTTCTCCCAAGTCATAAAAAATTTAATGAGAATAACAAATGTTTTATAGAAACAAGTTATTCTGTTGAAAAAACAATTGGAAAAATCCAGATCAATAACAATTAAATTACAGTTTTTCGCATTTCGTTGAAGAGACTTCAAAAACAAGAATTTTTTTTGTGATGCAAGATAATCATTTTAAGAAATATCGGTTCTAAAGGAAAGACAAAAAATGTTAATATGCTAAAAAACTACGCTAATAGAATTTAAAGTAAAATTTAGATATTTTTTTAAAGTTCAATAATAAAAAATGAAAACTTCAAAAAATCTAACGACAATGAGTATTTGATTTTTCAAGAGTTTGCATTGCAGTAAACCCGTTTAGGAAAAAATATTTGAGTATACTGTCACTTCAAAATTGTTGAAAAACTACAAATCCCTTTAGGTTTTTTTTTCAACTATTAAATATAAATAAATCTTAGACCAAAGTGATTTTATTTCTCAATAATTGGCGTTTTTTTTTTAGATTTGTAGTTTTATCTTCTTCTGTTCTGACTTCTGAATAATAGCTTCAAAAATAAAAATCTGTCGTATCTTGAAAATTAACTAACTGACATAATTTTTATAAGTTGCAGAAAATGGATACTCTTGCTTCCTTGTGAAAGTATACTTCATTCATTACTGAATGAACCTGTGATTCAGGATTGCAAGAATTTTCTAACAAAAAATGTGCCTGAATACCACCATGGTACCAAGAATGCGACATGATCCTCTCTGCAGGAGCTTTCAAGTTTCACTTTCGTTAGTGCGTCCGTCGTTAGTCTAAAGTCTAAACAGCGAAACACCTGTCGAAATTTCGAGATATTAATCCGCTTAAAGCTACTAGTCGTCAATATTTAGCCGAATTTCTCAATGAGGATTATGTGATATAGATATATGTTTGACATGCTTGTGTCCAGCGATGAGTCAAGTTTTAGTAATGGGTAATATTTTGACATTTTTTGAAAAATATTCTTTTCATTCTTTCACTGTGGCCTAAGGGAGGAATTTTATGGATCTAACATTAGATAAGATTAGTAAAACATAAATGAATAGTGGAAAAAATGGAAAAAAGAAAAGGGAGATTCCAAAAATTTGAAAACTGTGCTTTAACCTACTTGAATATACTTTTTTTAAGAAAATAAAATTGAGTACGTATATTTGGTAAGATTCAAAAATGTCATTTACTTTTATTTAGAAAAGTGTTTATTCAAAATTCAAAAATATTTACATGTAGATACTTGAATCTCCAATAAAAATATGATTTCGTATAATTCAAATCCGTTCTATGAAGAGAAGGGTCGGATTATATATATTCTCGAACCTTAGTTACCTTTTCCGAACTTTTAAATACCTCATTGGACATAATCGTCGCGCTGTTAAGTCATGTAAAAAATTTGCCATGTCATGATGAGGATGAATATAGATTGTAGATGGTGAAAAAAACATCATGTAGGTGCTTAAGCCCTACAAAGGTACTATATTTCAAAGTAATCAAAAAAAAGGGTGTAACATTTCACAGCGCCCTTGAAGGGAGAAAGAGGTCTTTAGAAAAAATGCAGGTAACTCAGTTCTCCACACTTATTTATTGTGTCTATTTATGCTCAAATGGACATCGGAGAGGGTAGTCACGTCCTCGATCACTTCAATTTTCATTCAATTTGTAAAGCGTCTTGAGAAAAAAGAACAAGAATACCAAGGATATGTTAAAAGATATTTACATTTCTTATTCCTTATTTTTGGGCAAAGTGCAGTACATAGTTGAGCATCCATTTTTGAATTAAAAAATGGAATATTTCTTTGAGGATTTATGTGCTCAGTTATCAGTTTTGTAGAAAATTAATTTTTTCAACTGACAATTAAACGGTTTCATTTTTAGTGCGGAGTTGATATTTTCTAGTTCAAAATTTAACAATTTAGATCGAAATTTGTCCTTTAAATTGAAAATCCAATTATTTCGTTGCTAATTCACATATTTCGTTGAAAAATCGATTTTTTTGGTAGAAAAATCTTATGTTTTGTTTAGAGATAATTTTTTGAACGTAACATATGTTACGTTAAGATGATACTTTTTGATATTTTTTGGTTGAAAATAAACTTTTGGTCAACCATTTAACTATTATAGCTGAAGGTTCATCATTTTAGTTAAGAATGTGTCCTTCTGGTTTGAAATTCAACCACTACAGTTAGACATTTACAATTTCGTTTGTATGCTTGTTTTTTCTTCGTTAAAAATTAGTTTTTTTTGTTATAATTAATTTTTGTTATAAGTCATTTTTGTAAACTCAAAATTTACCTTATTCCATTTGAGAATTCCGTAATTATATTAGAAGTTCATTTGTTCTATTGAACACCAATTGTTCTTAATTTGAAATTTGAGTAGTCGAATTTGGTTTGACAATTTATCTTTCTCAGTGAAAATTAATTTACCTGCTTGAGAATTCAACTCATTCAGTTGAAGATTCTTCGTTTCAGTTAAAATCTCTTATGTTTGGTTTGAAATTGGTTTTTCAAACCAAGAATGTTTTTGGTAGAAAATTGATCTTTCTATTTAGGAATTAATCTCCTTGTTTGTATATTCACCTTCACGGTTGAAACTGAAAAGATCCAAAAAGGTTTTGATTTTAAATCTAGAATAGTTTGACTAACTAACGAAAGATGAGCTTTGAACAGAATTGCTGAACCCATTACCAAAACTACATAAAAACTTATTGAATATTGGACCATTTAGTAAAAAATAATATTTATCCTTGTCAGAGAATTCAATCATTGAGTGAAAAATTCTATATTTTTGTACGAAACTCGTATTTTGGACTTAAAATTTCAACAATTTGATGTAAAATTACCTTCTTTGTTACTAACTATATTTTGGGTTCAGTATTTGACTATTTCGGTAGAAAACCCAGCTAGTTGGGTATACAAATCGAACTATTCAATCTTCCCTGAAAATTCATGATTCGATTGAAAATTGATGTCTTAAATTAACAACTGATTGTTCGTATTCGGAAATTCCAGTGACTTGTAAAAAATCCGTCTTTTTAGGTTCAAGCGAGGGGCAAATCACTCTTGAATCAGTGTAATTAGTGCTCGAATCAATGCAAAGAATCACTGTAAATAATGACGGCGATACGGAATTCCTTATTTAAATAGATCAGTTAAAGCGAATAAGGCGCGTATGCGTTCTTTTTAATGCCAATAACGTCAGTAACGTGGACGTTAAAATTTCACGTTCACACTGATTTGAGAGTGAACACAATTTAAGGAAGAGAATGAAAATAGTGTTTGGAACGTGAATAACGTATGAAATAACGAAAATATGGAACGCGCTGTCCTCTATGGCGACCCTGCGTGTATACAAACGAGTCGACGTGACGTCACGCGGCTCATCAGCAGATCGAGCACGGAATTTTCCGTATGATTAATTCAAGGCGCTCATAGAGGTTCCTCTAACAAACACATGGTTGCGATTTATCTAAAATATTATCGATCATTGAATCGTTAATTTTGTTTCTTATTGTGGGGTCTTAACTTTGTTTCTGAAAGGGGGTAAATATCAACATTGATCAACTGGAACGCTTATTTCAGGTTAAATAGTATTTCTCTGAAGTGAGTTTTTAAATTTATTCTTCGGGACAAGGAATTTTGGTATATTTTTTCGAGTAATGAGAATTCTGAGATAGACTTGGAAATTACCGTGAAGAGTTTTGAATTTCGGTTTCTAGAACAGAAAATATCGTCATAAATTCTAAAGAGGGAGTTTTCCGCTGAAAATTATGATTTGACTTAGAAGAAAGAATAGTGTTTCTAATTGATAAGGAGGAAATTTACAAAAACAATCCATGTTTTAAGTCGCAATTCGTCAGACTTAAAAAATTTTATGTTCCAAATCAAAGTTAAAAAAGTTTGAATTAAAAAAAAAATTAATCTGCAAAATTTGAAACTTTCCCATCTCAAGCGAACATGGCAAAATAGTAGTTGAAACAAGAACATGAAAAAAAAAAAATTTCTAACCAAATAAAGACTGTAATTTCAACAATATAGTTCAGTTTTCAACTAAAGTGACAAATCTCCAGGAGAATAATTTTTAACCAAGAAGTTTAACTCTAACCAAAAAATTGAATTTATTATAGAAAAAGATGAACTTCTGACGAAAAATATATTAGTTGATACTTCAATTGAGCAAAGATTTGAACCTTGAAACGAGAAGGTCCAACATTACAAAAATTATGAATTTCTGGCGAAAATGATATATTTGATATTCCAACAGATAGATATTTCCATTCTAAATAAAAAACGGTTGAATTCATCGAAAAAAGACGCATTTTTCACAAAATATATTAAATCTAAAACTTTTAAGTTCAAAATTTGAAACCTAGGAAGATAATTTTCAACTAAATGATTTTTTAAAGAAAATTTGAATTTTCAACCGAAGTAACATACCTCAATAAAAAATCAAATAGAATATTGCATTTTCCATCAAATGTGATACAACAAAATCAAAAGAAACGAATGCTTAATTTAACAATTTACTTCACTCGTCAGATTTATAAGAAAAATTCTTTCCGATTGAGAAATTTGTTTAAATTGAATTTTTTTTTTTTGTTTGCAAATAATATTTTGCCTGAATTCAAGTCAGAATTCTTTAGATTTTGAATATTTCCTGTTTCAAATCAAAATTTGTCTAAATTCAACAAAAAAATATTTTTTTAATGGTAATTTGCCACAATTTGAATCTTTCCTATTCTGAATACTTCGAAATTAATTTCCATACCATTTTCAGGTTTTGAATTCTGATTTACAAGAGTGAAATTGAAGAAAAAAACCCAAGAAGATATACGCAGAATGATCCGCGATCAGATTATGAAGTTTATTGTCGATTGAAACAAGAACTGCAAAACCAAAATTCTGTCGATTACGTAATAACATAATAATTTGTGTGCGAAAAAAATTTATTTTTCAGCTCACTTAGAATTACTAATTTTTTGCTCGAGTAACCATTAAGACTTGAAAATTCGCAGAAAAAATCATTTTTTGACAAAGTCTTAAGGGTTCGTGCGGAAAAATCGGGATAGGTGTTTTCAGGGAGCCCAAAAATTAGAGACTCGATTTTGACTTTGAAATTCGCAAAAAGATGATTTTATGACAAAGGCATATCTACGGGATACAAAGGGGATGCTTTTCAGCATTCTGATTTAACCAAAAGAACAGGGTAGGTATTTTCCAGGAGTCCAAAAGTCAGGCACTGCATTAGGACTTTGAAATTTGCAAAAATATTATTTTTTGACAAAGTGGTATGTACGGGGTACAAAGGGGTTGATTTTCAAAGTTGAAGGTTTGAGCGCAGGTATTGGGGTAGGTGTTTTTCAGGAGCCCAAAAATCAGGGACTTCATTGAGGCTTTGAAATTCGCAAAAAAAAAAAAATTTTTGACAATAGGGGTTGGTTTTCAGTGTGAAGGGTTTAGACAGAAAATTTGAGATGGTATTTTCGGGGATCCCAACGATCAGAGACTCCTTTAAGACTTTTAAATTCGCAGAAAAATTACTTTAAACAAAGTAATATGTACGTATTACAAAGGGGTTGATTTTTGACATTGGGTTTGAACCAAAAAATCATTGTGCGTATTTTAGATTGAAATTTCATTAAGGGGGTTGCTTTTGGGGCTTGAGGGTTGCTTTTTGCATTTTTATGCGGATTTCAAGAGCCCAAAATTCAGTCCAAAATTCAGCTATGCGGTTGAGTGTGGAACTCTTTTGTTAGAAATTTGATTTCTTCTTTGGTTCAAAATTGATAATCTGAATTTTAAAACTGATTTTCCCCATATGAAAGTTCTACTATTGTCCTGAAGATTTATGAATTATATTAAAAAATTGTATTTATTGGTTCAAATATGAATTTATAGAATTTGAATTCATCTTCTTGGTTAAAAAATCAACTACTTAGCTTGATGTTGAAAATTCTTCCATCTAGTTGTAAATAATTTCCCTTCTTGATAATTCATATTTTCCTCGGAAAATCCAACTATTATGGTATAAAGTCAATCTCCCATTAGAAAATCATATTCTTGGGTTTAAATTCAACACTTTTTTCAGAAATTTCTCCTTTTGAGCTGGAGTTAAGCAGCGTAGGTCGAGGTTAGTACTTGGATGGATTACCGTTAGAGAATACTGCGTGCTGATGGAATTTTGTTATACCTACCCCGAAAGGGATTAGGGCTTATTGGTGAAAAAAAATTTATTTCCTTATAATGACAAACCACAATTTTTATTTACTTGTTAGTTTCAAAGGACATAGAATGACGAATTTGAGCTATTGCTCCACTCCATTATTTATAACCTTAATTTTATATATATATATATAATTAGAAGAAATATAGGTGTTTATTATTAAAATCTTTCTCCACATTCCCTGAATTTTATTTACCATAAAATTCAAAAATTGATGAAATGTTTGTAGGTGATAAAAATGATCAGCTTCATTCAGCGTTCCCTCAGGAGTGCATTTTTAGGTCCTCTCTATCTGAAACTGTTAATCTAATCTCTTCATTCCCTTTTTCTCTTCTCTGATCTTACCTCATTTCCCTCCCTTTCTTCACTCTCATTTGTCTCTTTCACTCACCTGCCAAAAAACTCTTCAAATCTCTTGCAAGATTTTTGTTGAAAAAGAACCACGTCGGTCTCATAACTCTGCACCTATTCTTAAGATACCAATCAGGGTGTATCCAAAGCAAACTTTATAGCCCTAAATCCCTGAAACCTAGTGAACCAAATTATGGCGTCACGCCTAGATCCGTGTCGGCAAACGTAGTCGAAAGAAGACGTAAACTTGGATGAATACACTGAATGGGACATGCAGTCGTGCGACTAGCGTGCGAAATCGCAACCGTTTAAAATTGTTGGAGTCGGTCGTGATTTGTAGATGAACTTGGAAGAGATTTGCTTTTGGAGTCTTGGGTACCTGCGCCCACCGCAAAGATGAGCAAAATATGGGGGAGAAAGATGAAGAAAAAGGGTATAATAAGACGTAAAAGAAGAAAATAGAGAAGGATAGAAATGGATGGAAAAAAATAGAAGAGGATAGAGAAAACGAGGAAGCGCGACAAGTGGTGGAAGGACGCAATTTAGGTTTGCTTAGGTTTTGGTCTTGTTTCCTTCCCCGTTCGCACGCTTTACGATCCTTAGCCAGATACCTCGGTTTTCGGTGAAGCCGCTGGGTTTTAGGTCAGTGGGCTAAGAGGATTGCCTTATGCCTTCTTCCAAACTCCAAAGGAAAATGGAAAGTGCGAATATTTATGCCGGTGCTGCCGTCGCCATTATTTTCCACCTAGGACGATTTTACCACTTTATATACCACTATTCGGGGTCATATAACCTGCTTACCGACTGGCCCACAACGCTTTCCCCTGGATCATAAATGTGAAAACGGAGTTTTGAATTACGATCGTACTCATCCGACAGTTATATCAGTTTTTAACCATTTTTAACCATTTTTTACGGGTTTGAGAGACTTAGGGGTAGACTACTGTTCAACATCCTGGGAGCACGTAAAAAATTCCTGTTAGAAGGTATATGCACAGTTGCACACTTCTTGGTAGGGACACCTGAAAATGAAAGACGAAAATATTTCGAACAAAAGTTTAGTGCAGCTATAGGGCCGTACTTAAATTACGTAGCAGCTCCGAGGGGGAAGGGGGTCAAAAGATTCAGTTACATTTTGTTACGGAACGAACCAAATAAATTCCCAAACTAAAGATCAATTTTCTACCAACTTTTCAAATTATCTTGCAAAAGAGATTACACTTCAATTGAAAACAAATGCAATGTCAACCATACGATTGGAATCTCAAACCATAAAAACGAGGTTTCTGAAAAAAAGTTGAATTCTCAAGAAAAAAGTTCATTTTAAACTAAGAAAAATGAATTCGAATGAAAATTAATCAAATAGCTGAATTTTCGATAAAAATATGAACTTTTTACCAAGAAGATCAGTTCTATATTAAAAGGCAAAATTTCAACAAAATACATAAATTTTTTAGTTCGTATTTTTCGCGGTTAACCTTGGAAATTTCCATGTAAACTTATGCTACCCTACTATACGTTATCTTTTCAAAATTTTATGAAGTATAATTGTCTAATACTTTTTGTGTAATAATTGATAACCTGAAAATTCCACTAGCTCTTATTTGATCGGTTTATAAGAATTATTATCAGATTCCTGTAGTACGCTGGTGACCCACTCAGTGTAAAAAAAACGTTAAAAAAATAATAAAAACTATGAATATTCTACCAATAATAGAAGAGTAAAATGTCTAATTTAAAGAACTACTTCTTAACCACAAGAACCAATTTTGAACTAGTTTTATTCAATAAAGAAAACAATACAGTTCTTCCAAGAAATAGTTTAGTCCTCAAACGAATGAGTGTATTTTCGAAGAAGATGTAAAAATTTCCTCTCCAAAAACAGTTTAACAAAACAGTTTAGATCTCAAACAATAAGTTGCATGTTAATTTTTAATCAAGAGAGATAAATTTTCAACTGGGGAAGATAAGTTTTTGAGCAAATAGAAACTATCTAGTTACAACAGCCGTTTTGACAATTAATTCAGAAAAAAAATATTTTTCACACAATTCGATTAAAAAAAGACGAAATTTGGATAAAAAAACATGCATTTTCTATCAAATAGTGAAATTTTTAATTTATGATGGGTAAGTTTCGGAACAGAAATATAATAATCGATTTGTCAGATGAAAATTCAATTTGCAATCAAATTAAAGATGAATTTTCAAGAAAATATTTACATTCTCAATCAGAAATGTAAATCTTGAAAAATGTATTCTGATTAATGTTTCATCAGAAAGATTAACTTTCAACGAGAAACCTAGTTTTCACTCATATCATGAAATTTTCTATCAAATTGTTGAATTTTTAAGCTAAAAAAACGAATTCTGTAAAAAATAGTTGAAATATCAACTGAAACAAAATAATCTTTGACCAAACAGTTGCATTTCAAACAGAAAAGGATGAATTTGTAATCAAGGAGACAACCTCCCCATTAAAAATATGATTGAACAACAAAAAAATGAATTTTCAACCATGTAGAAGAATGTTCAACAAAAAATAAACTTTTCCAAAAAAATAGTTCAGTCCTGAAACAAAACAAATCAATTTCCTATCGAAAAAGACAAATTTTCAAATAAATAAATTGATTTTCGACCCAATAGTTAGAATTTTTTAGGAAATAAACGAATTCTCAGCCAAAGGAATGAATCTTCGACCAAAAAAATACAACTGTGTTAACGAAATGCTTTATAAAAAATTGATCGTCAACCAAACATTTGCATTTTCAACAAAGATGAGTCATCTATTTTCAACCAAGAAGATCAACTTCCAAATGAAAAGAAAATTTTCTATCCAAATACACGAATTTTCAACCAAATGCATGAATTTTGGAGCAAATAGATGAATTTTCAGATTAAACGGTACGGAACGAATTTAAAAAAAAAATGTTTGGATCCTCGAACAAAATAGCTTGACTCGTAAACTGAATAGTTGCATTTTTTACCAGAAAGAATGAATTTTCAACCAAGGGTGTAAGCTTTTTATTAGAGAAACAACTGTTTATCGAAATAATATAATTTTCTCCAGAAAAGATTGATTTTCCATAAAAAAATATTAATTTTTAACTACAAATAGAACATTTACATTTTAGTTGAAAAAATCAATTCTTAAATCAGATAAAAATCGCAAATTCGAACAAAATAGTTAAATCCTCAATGAAGTTTTGAGTGTAATCATGAATCTTCAGATGAAAGAAATTGATTTGTTAACATATGACTGTAACATTCAACCGAATAGTTGTATTTTCAATGGAAAAAAAAGTATTTT
>WSXT02105534.1:0-25522 GCA_011762715.2 Neuroterus valhalla
AGAGGAGAGGAGAGGAGAGGAGAGGAGAGGACCTAAAAGAAGACTCATAAGTCCTAAAGTACTCCATAAAACCTGATGAAAAAGAAAATGACAGTTTTAATAGACGGAAAAGGGACAATTTGAATAATTCATTATGTGTAGCAGATTCTACTTACTTTACATATTTTATCAGCGCATGTGAGACGAGAGGAGCAGGCAGGAATGTCCCATTTATACACGACAGATCTCCCTTGATTTCTTTATCCTCCATCACCTCCGGCGGAATTTCCTTTCCTTCCTCTCCCGACTCATTCTGTCCCGATTCATTTCCGCCTCCCTTGATTGGCTCCTTCCGGGCGCCAGTCAATTTCCCAGCCAATAGGTTTGACGACATGTAAGCGTTATAATCCTGCATCGTCCTCTGAAGAACTTCTTTCTCCATTTCCAGTATAGGCAAATCTTCCTCAGTTCTAGAATACCCCAACATACTTTGAACATCAAATCGAGGACTCTCATATCCACTTGGCTTCGGAACTCGATATCGAGCTTCCACTTGCCTCTGATCGTTCGACGTCTTTATCTCGTTTTCGACCGGATCCGGAAATCCGGGTTTTCTGGCGAAATCGTCTTCGGAATAGCTCTCGATGTACGGCAGGTTTTCTGATCTCGACTTTGAGATTTCTCTTTCGAGGTATTTCGAGAATTCTTTTTCCACTGTTCCATCCGGGTGGCCACTGTAGTCGTAGCGTTTGGTCGGTTCGGGGGTAAGTGGAACTTTTGATTCAGTTGTTAGCTGAGATTGGATGATCGATGTCGTCAAAGTTGGATTTTCGGGGACCTGCTCCAAACACAAGGAAATTTTGAGATTTCGTTCGTTTCAATGAATTTCGCGTTTAGGAGCTCGCAGGAAAGTTCAAGGAGGAAGCAATTCCTAAAAATTTGATCAAACAGAGGTGGGAAACCCTGGATCACCAAGCCTGAATATGTGTGCTGTAAACAGCGACGTTCCGAATGATTGGGGAAAGGTTATTATTGTCCCCATCTACAAGGAAAGGGTGGTCAAGGCCACTGTGATAATTATAGAGAAATAAGCCTACTAAGTAATGGAGGCCAGGGGGATCATGTGCGGATCATATATTCAGCTTGAGACAGATCACAGGAAAAATCCTAAAAGTAAACAAAAAAGTTTTCTGTGCATTCGTTGACCTGGATGGAGGCTTAACGAAGCAAGTGTACCTAGATAGGGTGAATGGTGGCATACTTAGAGGCAGGCCAAAGAAGGAATGGATAGAATATATAAATGAGACACTTAAGAGGAGGAATATAAAGAATTTATGTGAATTATATCGAATGATTTTGATAACTAGAGTAAATCATACCAGATTCCCAGACAACTCAGGACTAGAAGTAAATTACAGTACATGGCATGAGTTACTCTGGATTAGTTATTACTTTTTTTTCCAAGTCCAGCACTCTAAATCACTTGATAAACAAGTTTACTACACTGGATCAATTTGGATTATTTTGAATTCTTGTAGATAACATAGATTGCTGGAGAAAGAAGAAGAGGAATTGAAAAGTTGGTCGGAATGAATGCAAAGCTCAATACAGGTGTAGGTATTCCCCAGAAAATATGATGAATGCGAAAGCAGGAGTAAAAAAAGTGAGGAGTAAAGGAAGGGACGAGGAAAGACGAGATGAAATAGCGCTGATGAGATTGAAGTATAAAGAAGATGAGAGGGAAGTAACGTCGGAGACAAGGGTATCATATGACAGTGCATAGGAAGAAGATTATGATTTCACATGGGAAGAAAGACAGATGCAATTCAAAACTAGGAAAACAGCAGAACAGAAAAAAAGGAAGAAACAAATATATTGATCAAGGATAGGAAATCACAGATAGAAGGCATATGGTAGGATTGTTATGAAGAGAGAGAAACCTTAGTTGAATGTGAGAGGTCGAAAAAGGAACGGAAGAGAGGAAACGAGTGAAAAAGGGAAAGAAAAGATGATAAAGGATGGAATAAGGAAGGAATGGAGAATATGGTACTGGAATGTAGCTGGACCAGAAAGGAAGAATCGAGAGTTTCTGAAAAATTTGGGACAACGGAAAGTCGCAGTGATGTAAAAACATGGATAGACGAGGGGAAGTGGAAACCAGTAGAGGAGCAGTGGGAAACAGTGGAGGGGAGGCTACCAAAGGAATGAAGAAAGGAGGTGTGAGATGCGGAAAGAAAATATATAAAAGAGTAAGTCAATGGGAGGAATGGTGATGGGGGTAAGGGAGGATCTGATGGAGTCAAAGAAGGAGAGGAATGGTTAAAAGAAAAGAGGTGGAAAACTAGGGAGTTGGAAGAGTTGATAGGAGGAGAATCAGAAGATGTGACTTTCAATCATAGCAGGAAATTCCGCTGCAAGAACGGGAACAGTAAAAGACTATGTTATTGTGGACGATCAGATAAGAGAGAACATAAGAATGCTAGAAATAGGGAAATGTGTGGACTTGGACCGTCCCCCACTATTCAAGACATGAGAGAGAGAGTCAAAAATGACGAAAGAAAAACAGCAAAGGAAATAAGGGATAAAAGGAAGGTTATAGGTCGGTGGAAGGAATAAGAGAATTTCAAGAATAGATGCAGATGGTGGAAAAAAGGAAAAGAAATATTGATGAAGAGATAGAAAAGCTCATGAGGAAGGTAAAAAGAATATTGGGGGACGCTGTGGAAAGAGGATTCAACGAAGAGGAAAAATAGGTAGTGTAAGGAGAAAAAAAGGAACTTTGAAAAGGAAAAGAAGGAATGCGTTATGTGACAAGAAGAAAAAAAAGGAGAACAAAAAGTTTGAAGAGGAGGCAAAATGGGCTGCAACAGAGAAAGAAGTACGCAAAATAGTAAACAGTAAGAGAAAGAATGGAAAGAGAAATATTCAAAAGCTTCATATGTTTGAATGGAAAAGAAATTTCATGGAATAGTCAGAGGGAGCGGAAGAGGAAATAACAAGAGAAAGGAAGTAGTAGACGGAGAAGGGGATATTACAAAAGAAGGAGAATAGACAGTCATAGAGTCAGTGGGAGAAGGAATAGCTGCAGGTATAGATACAACACTCAATAGAATATGGAAATATGGAGGATAAGAATTAGAAAAATGTGCATGTTTAATGTGCAACAGGGTAAAGGAAAGAAGAGACTGATCAGGAGTATGGTAAAAACGGTTCAGAGTATCAATACTGAAAGAAGGGAAGGGAAAGAAGTTATATATTTTAAAGAAGGTGGCGTTTATGCCAACATTATACAAGATACATATTTTAGTAGTTTGAAAGAGGGTATGGAAAAAGTAAAGGAAAAGAAGATAATCCAACCAAATCAGACGGAATTGAAAAGAGATATAGGATTGATGGATTATGTCTACGTGCTAGATTATATCATAAATAGAAAAATTGAGAGATGGAGCGAAAGAGGGGAGGGGGGGGGGGGAAAAATGTTTGAGAAGATTTGGAGAAAAGAGTACCTGAAATGTTTGGGGAAACAAAAAGTAAGGTTGGGGTTGATACCTCCACACTGTCATATGCGAGGAATATATTGCTCTAAGTAGATAATACGGAAGAAATTGCAGGTTTAATCACAAGATTGAAAGGATACCTAGTAGAATACCTCTAAAAGTTAGAGGAGAAGAAATAATTCATTTATCTTCGATACATCGGTCAGAAAAAAGGGAGCATGGAACGCTTTTTGAGGAGAGGATTTAGGAAATGGCAAGAATGATGGATCAGATATGGGGAATAAGAAAGAGAAGGTTAGAAAGGACTAAAGGATGCGTATAAGATTTTTTGATACGCTGGCATGAATGGTATGAGGCTATGGAGCAGAGATGGGGGATAGAAAGAAACAGAGAAGATAGGAAAAATGCAAGAGATGTATATAAGATTGACATTAGGAGTAGAATAAAGACGGCTGGTTTATGTACTGAGAGATGAGTCTTGAAGGGATAAAAAGAGAACAATGTCAAGAAAGAGGGCGTGAGAATTTGAATGGAAAATAAGAGAGGAAGAAAGTTGAAAGTTAGCGAATAAATGTTACAAAGAAGTAGAAGAAAGAGGAGAGAGGGCAGCAAAATTAACGCGATAGGAAGAAAGAAAGATGAATTAAAAATTATAATGGATTGATAAGAAGAGATTAAGAAATGCAAATAATACATAGATGGCAGAGGATCAGGGAATCAAGGTACAATAAATGGTGTATGTCAATGAAACGAGGATTGCCAAAATATTTGGGGAGAAGATGAAGGGAATGGAAATGGATAAGAATAGCTAAGTGAAGCCTAGGAAATGAAGTGCATGAAGAAATGTATTCGTATGAGGACGGGAAGAGGAAGTGTAGAGTATATGAATAGGTGGGAGAGACATGTGACCACTTATGAGATCATTGTATGAGAGAAGAAGAAGATACGGTTGGATGGTAAAGAGTGTTCAGGAAGTGTCAGAGGAAGAGGAAATGTGAGAAGAAAAGATAAAAAGAGGAACAGAAAGATAGAGGAGTAAGAGGAAAAGGATAATGTAGTGCAGGGAAGAGAGGAGCTTTTGTCAGATTGAGTAAAATTGAATTTGATCTACCTGTTTAGACTTGTTCCTTCCATCTGGGTTCTTGCCGTCCTTGTTGGTAGGTTCTTCAGGGAAAGGTTCCAAAAAGACGTTAGTCCCATTAGTCCTCAAGCCACTAAAGAAAAGACGGACATTATTATAATTTTTCCTCCGCGTGACTTTCCGTCGTCTTCCGTTTTTCTCTTTTTTATTCTTCCGTATTCTTCTCTCATTATTCGACTTCTTGTCAGGGTACTTCCGCTTTCGTCGGTGCTGTCCGCGGTACTTTTTCATCCGCTCAGCTCGCCCTCGCAGTTTTTTAATCTCATTTTCTGTGAGATCGTAGTCGAGGTCCGGTTCTTTCTTAATTTGCACACAAGTACTTTTCATTTCTTTGCCACGAATTTCCGCGGCAACATCCTCCGTCGACTTGTTAAATCTCCTATTTTCATGGCCCTCCTCGTTATCGTTGCTCCACTTCATGATGGTTAAAACCGTTGCTAAAACAAATTAGAGCTCAAGCAATCTGATTATCCTGCGGAATAATTGAGCAGATTGGACTTGGGATTTTAAATTACACTAGGTTCATTCATTAGAGCAGAAAAAATAGAGTAGGGTATTAATACGTAGCGTAAAATACAAATTTCAGAAGATGAAGGGCCCTGCATGAACACAGAGAAATGCGGAACGGCACTACCAAGGTAATGTGGACACTGGTAGAATTCTACCTGCAATACAATTTATATCTACGTTTTTAGTGTGTACTTTTTTTCACGTTCAACAAAAAATGTTCTGATAAATCCTGAGTGGAGATGATTCATCTTGACTGAGTCTTGAGTCAAGACTTAGCCAAGACATGCTCAAGACAAATTTCTTTGTGCGGTTCCTGGATGCTAGCAGGACAGAATATTTCGTCTTGGAGTTCAATTATGACCCAAAGTTCCTTAGACCTTCGAAGGTCATCACTGATTTCCTTTCCATTACGAAGATTGTTCTTATTATCTATTTTGAAGGTATCCATTATGTATGCAATTGGGAATTTGTTTAACTGACCCTAGTTTATTTTTTCAATTTGATAAGTGCATTTCTCTTATGCTTTAGGACATCTCAAAGAAAAAAGTGAACAACATTCAAAAAATAATTGAAAAAGGTTCTTACAAGAGTCTAGAGAAGGATAGAAGGCCCGACTATCTTCTCCATTGCCCTGAGGCACTAGTTCCGTATCTGCTGCAACTCCTTCTTCCGTAAGGGCCGTTTCTTCATTGAGCACCTTTTCGCCCTCGGGAGACGCGTTCCATCTAATGGAAAACAAAGTGTTTCTCGGGGAAGGAATTCGAGAATTCTCTCTATTTCTTTCCTAGACTGATATGAAACTCAATATCGCGCGGTTCTGAGGTAACGATAAATTAATTTCATTTTTGATGCAACTAGGGCTCGGCTCAATTATCTTCGAGAAACGAGGAAATAATACGGCAGACATTTCTAGATTGTCTTACAATTGATTCACGAATCTAAGGCTCTAGTGATGGAATTTCATTAAAATTTGAGTTTACTTCATAAATCCTAGATCGAATATTTTTAATGCGATTTTTGGAAATTTTTTCTGCTTCACACAAAAACAATATCCTCTTATCTGTTGAAAATGGTTCTAGATGATAGAGAAACTATACAAATTCGAAGAAAGGGAGAATTACGATCATTTAAGAGAATATCAAAGTTCTCACTCACCGATTTTCTTCTTCTTGTTCGAAACTTGGATTGTCTCTTATCCCAAAGTTATTTATTCCAACTGCGTTTTGGCAGGAACCTGAAATTAAAATAAACAGAAGTCTTAGAAACCTTATTTTACTAGAATATAAATCGATAGACATATAAAGAGTAGAGTCTGATATTATTTCGAGGATTAAACGTATAAATGAAGTAGTTCTATTTGCAGTGTGACGTAGCAGATTTTTGATCAGTCACTTTTCCGGTTTGGTTATATTAATTTTGGTAAAAATTCCGTTCTGACACGTGGCATGACACTCCAAGGGCAGTTGTAAGGTTAATTTGGATCATTTAAGGGCTCATACATTTTGTTTCGTATTTTTGGTTAGCAACCTTGCTTCGGCTCTATTTAACAAGGGATATCGAGGGATTCAAGAAACTTTAGGGACGCCTAGAGAACTACGAATAAATCGCTGTTCACGCCACTTAAGAATCAAGATTCCGATTGAATCTGATTCCCACCTGTCCGCTTGCTGTCTCCAACTATACCGGAACCTGGCGTGATTTCATTAAATACTTCCAAGGCTAGGGACGACACTGCTGGTCAACATTCTCTAGGCTTTGGGAATGAATTATTTGGCTGGGAGCGGGATGGAATGAGAATTAGGTCTGGTCATCTTAGATTCATTGCTGTTTGTTGCCAATGCGTATATACATGGTCCAGAGAGGACAAGAGTCTTCTCATACCGAAAATGTTTACGAATTCCTTTTTCTCTCGAGACTTTTCTTGATTACTAGCAGGCTCCTTTTACGAAGCCGTTCCTGCTTAACAGCGACGTGGCGACAGTAGAGAAGGCAAGCCGAGCGGACCCACCAATCCAACGGCAGCGCAACGGCAGCACCCAATCAGCGCGAGCCACTGGAGGCCTACCCAAAGGAGTCGGGACGACACGCGCAAGTCTCTCCTTGCCACGTTTTCTTACGTTTAGCAGCTTCGTGCCAGAACGGTTCATATCGCGTTTCCTCTTGCGTAATCTGAACTTTGTTAGTAGCGTCGAAATTAGAATCAGTGATTTCACACTCTGAGGTTCGGTCAGCTTGTTGCTCATGTGAGTTGGAATTTGGATGAAATCCCCGTGTTCAGGTTAAAGTTTGTTGAAGGAATAAGGATATAGTTTCGTATTTTGAACACGTGGAATTTCTCGAGCTTCCAAGACTCTTGATATCGTATTAGGTTGTTCTTGTTGTTTCTTTCTTTACCGGTGGAAAAATCAGGACTCAATTTGTCTCATGAGCCCTTCCCTTAAGTATTGCTGCCGTTTGTTTGAATCTTCTTGTTCTCTTAGAAGAATTGCGTGATGTTTTCACTGCATTAGTTCCGACATCTTCTACCGCATGGTTCGAGCTCATTGTGTTTTTCTGATTCCCCGTTCAGTTTAAGATATTTACGATTTATTGACTTATTTTAATAACATTTAGCTTTTTGGAATTATATCATATCTTCATCTTCTGGAGTGTCGGCTGGGTGAGTGAGCCAGCCTAAGTTAGATTTATAGTCTGAAGAATTAGTAATTTGTATCCCCCAAGATGACAGTATTGTGAATTTCCAACTCAGTTTTTGTAACATGTGGCCCTTTGTGAAACAATTCGAAATCGCATTTCTCATTAACGAGAAAAATAATTAGGACCTTGTGTGTATGATTTTCTCAAATATTTTACTTAGAGTAGTTAAGAGGCAAACTGGCCTGTAACTTTGGAGGTATTGTTCGTCTCCGCGAGATTTATGGATATGCAGAATATTAGGCATTAGGTTAATGTGTAAATCGTACAAAAGTTTTTTTGGAGAGGGTTTCCAAAAAAATGTTCTGGATATTGTGTGAACCCAGTGCTTTTTTGGGTTCCGTTTTGAGTACCGTTTTTCTAATCTCGGTTGAAGTTGTTAGTACGATGTCATCATTATCCAACTGCTGTTCCCCATTTTTATTATATAGATTGTGAACATTGTTGCCAGTGTCATCGTTACCCATGTTCTCAGTTAGGCAGTGAACTTTTTTAAAATTTTCTGATGATTGTTGAACTCTATCTTCATTCGTAATAGCTAGTCTGTCTGGTCTATGCAAGATTGGTATTTCGTTTGTCTTCCGTTTGATGAAGCAATGAGTCATTCTACAAAGTGTATATAGGTTATCAAGTTTTTTACTCCAATTTTCATCACCACATACGTTTCATACCTACATCATTGCTAAAGGTACACAGATAAGCAGGATTCTTGTAAGTCGCAGGAATCTTCTTGCTTCTCTTCAAGGTGGTAATTTTTTCACATTTAATGCCTTCTTCGCGAAGTTCTCATCATCATCTTCGTCTTGTTCTTCAGTAATGTCTCCCATGGTATCTTCGAATTGATTGTCTCAAGTGTTCCTTGTGAGTTATTAGATGACTCAGTCCTCTACTTCTTAGCGTTGGGTTGTGAAGTAGTTCCTTCGTTTCCCATCTTGGATTTGTACTCTGCAGCATTAGTTATTACTAAGTGCCATCTTTAATTAGAACTGCACTCAGTCATTTTGTATATCCTTTTACTAAAGAAATTTTTGACACTTTTGGAACACTGCTTTGACACTATTAATCATCCATTGGTGATCATGCTGACGCTTTTTCACTCAGAGGTCCCCAAACGAGCGATTCCGAAATCAGGCATAGCCTCGTTATTACGCGACTTCAAGTCCGGTACCGGTATCACTCTCGAGACGTGCTCTATTTCCGGCCGACTAGAAAGCGTCTTTTACGCGCTGTTACTGGAACGGGTTGTGCTGGATTGGTCCGCATTTGCCAATAGCGAGCAATCCATCACCAAGGATTCCATCTCCGATAGTGCTGGAGGGATGTCTCGCGCCATCGGCTCCTACTTGCCAAATCATGAGTACATTGAGGCTTACATCAAATTGAACTTTATTTCATTTTAATATAATTATTAAAATTCATCCATTTATTCATCACACTTAAAATAAAATTTAATTACCTAATAGTAACATCTTCAATTGGAAATTAATTTAATTTTTAACGTTTAGAAAGAATCCAACTATCGAGGTCCAAAACTGAAAATTTTTTTAATTTAGAACGGCAAGAATGACGAGAAATTCTTTTATACCTTAGTCTACTTTTCAAGTTTAGAAAAATGACTTGTCATATAGATTTCTCGCAACTCAGAATATACAATATTTTCGGCTGAAAAATCGAAATGAAAATTCATTTGTTTTAAGATTCAATTTTTTTGGTAGAAACTCCATCCTCGCTAAATGATGTGCACCCGTTTAGTGAAAAATTTAGTGGAGCATCCAACTATCCTGTTTGAAATTTGTAATCCTTGGTTTGGTTTAACTTTTCCATGTAAAATATATAACGTGTAGGCTCATCCTATATTATTTGTGCAAGGTACGAAATTATGTACGGCTTATATAAGGCTAGCTAAAGCAGGGACATCACTCAACGGAGCGGGAAAAAGAGCCCGTCTCAGGCGATCAGAGTGGGGATCTCCAATCAATCCCGGCAGAGCAGTGCTAACCGGCATGAGAGGCCAGTCCACACGAACTGACCGAGTTCGTCACTTCGTTCGTTCGTTCTCGGCGTCCCTTGGGTTAGGTCGCCTATGTACCCTGCTGCTGAGGAGAGCAGTCTAGGTAAATAGTGATAGGTGGGTAAACAAAATTTGAAATGGTATTTTTGAACCAACGTAAAAAGTGTTAAAGTGTTGTGTGTTGCCCTGCGGAGGTATATACTAGGTGGTGGCATGCCTCATATAATACCATTTCAAATTCAACATTTATTTTGTTTGTTTGATGCAATTTTGAATATCCGTTTCGGATTTCTTTTTTGAATTTGTAGATAATGCGAACCATTTGGGAGAGTTGTGGCGGTGATTCCCTGGCTTGCTAGCATTGTCTATAAATTCTTTCAAGTGTTCAAATCCATATCTGCCTTTTTTCCCACTGGAGGGACGCGTTTTTCCTAGGGCTAGTTAGGTGAGTGTGGATGAGAATTTTCACAAGGAAATTCATTTTTTCCTTTTTGATTAAATTTTCTTATCTTATCTTACACGCAGACCTCCTGTTTCTGGGGAGTTGTTGCGATGACTTCCTGACTACTTGAGGTTACTTGCCTCGAAATCAAGTCAATGAAATAAAGTCACCATCAAAGCACACCATCAAATCTTCGTTAACATCCGAAATAGAAACTGTAATTCTTGAATATGAGAACTTAACATGATAGAATCGACTTTAAAAATCAGTTGTAGCACGGATTCTTTAGCTTTCGACTTATGAGTGTGAGACCAAGGTCAGCCAAAGAATCTAAAAGTATTCTTACTACAAAACAAAGAAAGAACACACACCATGAATGAAGCCTAATCCCCATGATGCGTATTCAAACATGCCTTTGTAATTCTAGATATCTCTAGGTTTTCTGAAGATTGATGACGCCGCCATCGGGAAACCCAAATAAAAATTGAAATAACAGTCTAAAATATTCTCTGTTCTGGACTGGAAAATCTCTTTTGGTTCAAAGTCCAATTATTCTTGTAGATAATAATTTAATTCAATTGTTAGAAAATCAGTCTTATTGGTTGAAAATTCAATCATTTGGTTCAAGATTTGATTCTCCTTGTGGAAAATCCTTCGTTTTAACTTGAAATTGTCTGTCCCTGTCAAAAATTCAACTGTTTTCTTGGAAATTCGTCTTTTTTTGTTCTGTTGAATTATTATTCTGTATCAGTGATTGAAACCTCTTTTTAGTTGGAATATCAACTAGTATACACTGTATAATTTTGCTTGTTCCTGCTTATTTATCAAATAACTAACCATCTTATTTTGTAGAAAGAATAAATGAAAAATATTCAAATTAATAATTTTTTGGTATGGCGAACTTGTCTATAAAAAAGAGGATTCTAAAAAAACTTGTTATTTCGAATGAGATTTTTTTATTTGCATTCAAAATTATACAAAGGTTCTACATCATGCGTATCTGGTATTTCATATTTGTGGATATGCTCAAAATTGATTTGTTGCTCAAAGTATTTAAGTTACTTCGATAACCTCACTCATCAAGGATATTTGCAGGTCCAGGTTGTTATTCTGTTTTTTGGATATGTATGAACATTCAATCCAAAACTATTCTGTTTTGTGGAAATTACTTATAACTCCCGCAAATTTTGTCGAAGAATCAATCAATCTCTTCCGGCACATTTTCTTACTTGGGGATACTTGCAGGTCCAGGTGTGCTTCTTGGTTACGGGATCTTTGCTTGTCTTATTGAATTGTTCTGAAAAATATGTTCATTTTTAAGAAACCTGTAATACAATAATGGATATACTGAAAACGAGATTTGAAGTTTCAGAAATAATTGAAGAAAACGATCAAGTCTCTCGTTATCAATCAAGTTTCTTGATAAAAAAAAAAATAAAAAACTTTGTGGAATATTTGCACACTGAAAAATTCTCATTAACTCACTGACAAACTCTCGTTCGTTGCATGTTTTAAATATCCAGGAGCCAGGATTGCATGTATCTGTAAATAAATTTGATGCCTTCCACTTCTGAAATTCGGAAAAAATTTAATATTGTGCATTAAATATATTTTGAACTCACGGAGAGCATCCTCCCAAGACGTAAAGGGTGGTTTTGGATTTGCACCGTCGATGCTGTAGATTGTGTACCAGAGAAATATCAAAATCAAAATTCGCATTCTTGTGGATTTCGAAGACTTCACTTATTATGAAGGTCTATAATTAAATAACTGATTATTCTTTGGCTGTTCTTGTGCTTTCATACAGAATCTCCGTTTACTTTCTAGAAGAAAATGTTCAGAGTAAGAAGTTATTCTACACTCGAATAGCACCAAACATTCGCTTATTCGAATTGAAATTACATAACTAACATGTGGAAAATATCGACAATACAAAAAACGATCTGGTTTAACTAACCCATCTTTGAGGCACGTATGCAGAATTTCCGTAAACCTTTCTATCAGCAAGAATAGGAAACATAACAACAAGCGAATAAAAAATATTTACCATTTTTTTATAAATATGAGCGGTTGGAGATAATGGAGTTGGCACCTTTGTTATTTTTTGGAAAATATGTATTGTGACGAGGTGTTTCACTCCACCTGTCACTAAACAAAATTTCTCACTGGCTTGGTTATCGTGGATAGTATTGTTGGTATTTGTTGCATTCCACATAGAGGAATGTCATGGCCCGAAGAGCGGCAGTCCAATTCCAATGATTTCTATGAAACCAATCACAGAGCAGTAAAGGGGACTGTCGTCCACCATTGAAAAGGCTCGCCAGTTTTTCTCAAGCACACCGCCGGAAGCCCCGGCATTGGCACATGGCGGCCGAAATCTGCAAATTTTGTTGAGAAAGGAAAACTTTTTTTTCCTCATCCAAAGGTTTCATTTTGTTGGCAAGGAGTATAAAAGAAGTTTTCTTTCTCTGTCTCCAGGTTTCTTTCTTCAACCAAGACCTTCTAACCCTTTTCCTCAAGATCCCGCGTTTCGCCTATGAGGAAAGATAGTGAACATGCAGTGCGATTGGTTGGCGGCCCGAACGAAACTCAAGACTATGCACTGATTGGTCAACCGCGGAAAGCATGCGAGGGAACCTGCCAACTCCATGGTCCGCGTCGGGTCACTCTCGCTCTTCGCCTATCTACGGCAAGCCGTATATTGTTGACAGAAATTGTAGGAAATTTGGCAGACTACCTTGCTGAGGGAATTTTCTTTCCTTGTTCAAATGGATTTTGAGAAGGCACAAAATGTGTCGTTGTAAAAGGCTAATCACGCTCCGAGATGATTCCGCGAGGTTAATTTAGTTTTTCTCGACAGAAGTTTTCCTCAGGGAGTTTAATCGTTAACGCGCATTATTTCTTCCATTCTCAAAATGGTGGTTATGGGTCCCTCCGACTCATGACTCTGCGAGTCGTATGCGTGGTTGACAAATTTTTGGATTGTAAACTTGAGATCAAATGGGGGCCGGTCACGTGTTGTAAAATGGTGAGAGTGGGGAACCAACTGTTTTTCCCTTCGGATTCCGTGAATTCCTAGCTTCCCGGATGTTGTTTTGGATTAAATGAGTTCATAAATAAAGCATCATCTCGATTTTGAAGAAAAGAAGAACAAAAATTGGCCTTAAGTGTTATTGGTGGTTAGGCGAACCCTCCTTTACCCTGAGTTCGAGTCGAATTTAACGAAATTTTGTTTTTAATTGCGTAAAGTTCCAAGATAAAGAGTAGATTAGGATTCGAGTTAATAAATTCGCTACTGGCTAGTTAGAACCTCAGATGTAGTCAAACACTAGGCTAGTAGCTGGCGCCCTAGACATTTTGTAGAAACTTAACCTCCATTTTCTTTTGTGGTGGTTGAAAAGAGGTTACCAAACGTTGCTGCAAGCATTGCCCTCCCCTTACTGTAGCGGGTCCATAGCCATTGGTGTAGGTTTAGAAATTTACGAGGCCAAATTTTACCTTCACAGTATTTTGCATAAATTCGAACCGACCAAGAAGAAAAACCATACAGGTTATCTACCATTACCAGTAAATCACTGCACACTTTGAAAAAATAAGAAAAGAATAAATATTCGTATTTTCATTAACGAACCGGGTACCCCCGGAAAAGTTGAAGGTGATAAATTGAGACTGGGTGTGTGGAATTCCAGAGGTGAAAATGATCTAAAGGAAAAGGAATTACGAGAAACTATGGGCGTTAGGGAGCTTGATATTTTGTGCGTACCGGAAACAAAGAAAGAGGGATGTGAGATTAATCAGGTGGAGAATGGTCTCGAACTCTGGTCAGGAGTAGACAATGAATCAAACGCTAGCCAAGAAATTGGTCTAATTATAAATGAGAGAGCAAAAGAACATGTAAAAATGACTGGCACTCGTCGGATGATATAATATGAACATATGATTCAGGCGAGAAAATAATTAATATTCGGAGACATGAACGGTTGGGTTGGTGTGCAATAAACCAAGATCAAGGATGGAAGAGAAGAAAAATGATTTGAAAATCGAAACTGACGCGAGTCAGAATAGGGAATTTGGAAAAACCAGAAGTACAAATAGTTTATTGCGAAACGCCGGATAAATATTTAGGGCATCACAAGATGATTGGAAGACAGAATTAGGCAACAAAAATGTATTGGGTGCATGGATCATTCTGCGGGATGGAATCGTGGAGAGTGCTTCGGAAGTATGTGGTACTGCCACTGCAGGAAGAAGGTCTGGTAATGCATGATGGAATGATGAAATACGCGTCTCAGTCAACGAGAAAAAAGAAGCGTATCCGTAAATTTTGAATACCAGAGGTGCTCTGAAATGCTTGAGTTAGGTAGCAGATATTTGTGCGTGTGGCTGTGTGAAATTCTGAATATGTGTGCTGTGAAGAGCGAAGTTCCGAGTGATTGGAGAAAGGCAGGGGAAAAATTTTCCAAAACTCTTATTAATAAAGTCATGGAAGTAACAAAGGAAAGGAATTGTGAAGTTCAATGTGGATTTATGCCAGAGAACTAATGTGTGGATCAGATATGTAGCTTGAGACAGCTCTCGGAAAAAAAGCCCAAGAGAAAACAAAAAAGTTTTCTGTGCATTTGTTTATCTGGAAAAAGCTTTCGACAAGGTACATAGAGCTAAACTTTGTGTGGACCTTGAAGAATATGGACTATTTGAGTGGCTCCTGAAAGCAATACAAGCAATATATAATGGTAACAAAGCAAGTTTGAGAGCAGATGGATCAACTGAGCGATTAGTTTGATATTAAGCAAGGCGTTGGGCGAGGATGCGTTTTGTCTTCTTGGATGTTTAATATATACATAGACGAATGTCTGAGAATGGCTCCTTTTGGCGAGGGAGGTGTAGTTCTTGAGATAGTAAAAGTTCGTTGCCTTGCGTTTGAAAATGACAACATCGTTACTGTAGAATCAGGCGATGATTTGCAGATGATGTTGAGGAGACTGGATACCAGCATGAAGAGCATGGGTCTGAACATCAACGAGAATGAAACGATAATAATTGTGTTTACTGAAAGCAAAAACGTAACAAATATAGTTAAAATGTCTATATATAATTCTCTGCTAGCACCAACTGTGCTGTACGGTAGCGAGGCTTTGACGTATCAAGAAAAGGACAAGAGCAAAATCAACGCGATCAGCATGAAATTTATGCGTAATATGTGCGGTAAGACGCCAATGGACAAAGTGAGTAATCAGTGGGTTCTCAAATAATGTGGTGTAGAAGGAATGCTGCTTGACAAGAGTTGAAGAAATTTGCTGAGATGGTTCGGTCACGTTGAGGGAATGGATGAAAAACGATTAACAAAGCAAGTGTAACTAGGTAGGGTAATAGTAGCTTGCCCAGAGGGGGGCCACAGGAGGAATTATTAGAATGTGTAAATGAGACCCCCAAGAGGAGAGATATTAAGAGTCGCAGAAACGCAGGATATATATGCCAGGATAGGAATGTTTGGAGAGCAATTGCTGTCCTCACTTCTGATGTTGAGGTTCAGGCCAAGGGTCTCAGCTGCCTGCTCCGCGGCATTGTAAAGAAGCGCTCCTTCCCCCTCATCTCGTGATTTTTGCCTATTGCTGAAAGAGGATCTTTAGCGTTCACGATAATATGAGTGATACTGAGGATAACTTGGTTGTAGATGCATTGAAGATTTAGGAGTCCGCGTCTGCTCTTACGGCTTGCTATGGATAAGCTGGAGAGGCATCGAAGATTGTTGGAGGTCGCAGATATCTTATTCAACGACGACAAGTTGGACGTTCATATCCGCCGGAGAAGGTGTTTGTATCTGATTTTTAGAACCTCTTTCACTGTCTGATAGCACTACCGTCCACAAGCTCAGGGTCCTCATCTATACCTCCTATTCGTCTACATTTCAGATGAATCTTGGCACACTTATCCAATCCAAAGTCCATACTGATTTCTCGTGTCTACTCCTCGACGACACTAAGAGCATTTACGAGATGTTCTGTTTCAGAAGCACAGATCTTTAAATCATCCATAAAAAATATATGAGTGACCTTATGCTCACGGTCATTCGTTCTCCCACAGAGGTAGCCATGAGAATCGCAAAGTGCAAGAGATGGTGGCAATAGTTTGATGCAGAAGAGCTGAGGGTTCATTGCGTCACACCAAAAGATACATCCCTGGGCGACAGCTCTGTGAACGAGAGAGTTGATGACGGACTGCTTTTGGGATGAGTGGTGCTAGGAGAAGGCATGGAGGTATCTCGTTGTATAAGTGGATTTCCTGTAAACTTCATGTCCTAATGTGTTGTCGGATCTTCTGAAAACTAGAACCACCAAGAGAGGCAATTTTTCATTCTGTTCAATTCCCATGATGAACTGGCTATTAGGATGTAATTGGTTGATGAAATCGAAAAATTGGTGTAGTTTATCCGGTTCATGTCTCCGGATTACAAAAGTATCATTAACGAAACAGAACCATAATCCTGGTGTAAGCTTTAATTGGCTGGAAATTTTAATTTCATGATGTTCCATAAAGATGTACGCTATTGCAAGTGGTATTGGGGATCCCATTGCTGCTCTTGAGATTTGTTTGTAAAATCAGTTATTGAAAGGCAAGTTAGTATTGTTCAGAGAGTGTTCTATGAATATTATGAGATCAGAGGGAAAGTTTGCGTAGGTTCTGATGATACCGATTGTATCCAGAACTAGAACTTTCGAAAAGAAATACTATGTCGAAATTCACAAGGATGTCCCGAGGTTGAATGTTGACCTGTTGTATCTTTTTGATGAAGTCAAAAGAATTTTCAACGTGAGTAATAGAATTCTTCTGTTGAAGGATTCAGTTCTTTGGTTAGGAAATTTGCTGGGTTGAGAATTGGTTAGATTATTGCGCTAACGATTGGTCTGAGTGGAACGTTGTTTTTGTGGATTTTTAGGAGTCCATAAAGTTTGGGAGGAACGGGATTATTGACTATCCATTTGGATATCGTTTCTTTGTTGAGTTAACAGTCCTTTCGGAGGGTTTTTGTTCTGTTGACTATTGTTTCAGTGGGATATTTTGTCACTTTTTTGCATGCATCGTCAGTTAGAAGGTCCTCAATTTTGTTGTCGTTATCTTCTTTATTTATTATTAGTGTAGTGTTGCCTTTATCTGCAGGTAATACCATAATGCCTCTGTTCTGATTGAGTTCTTCATTGCTGTTCCCTATCTTACCCATATTGCAGAATCGATTCAGCTTTTGTACTTCAGCCATTAGGTCTCGTAACTCGTCTAGTTCTTGCCCTTGATGGTTCCGCCCGTAGTCGTGCAGATCCGATCTTGCAGCCCGTCGGATTCTTGCTTCCTTCCTTTTGCTTGCAGGGACCACTGGTGCTTGTTATTTCTGGAATGTTGGCGCTCCCAGTCTGTTTCTCCTTTAGCCTGGATGGTTTACGCCTGGCTTCCACTTTAGGAAAGTGCTGCAGGTATGTTAAGCAGCGAGAAAAGTTGGCCGGGTGTGGTTCTCTACAGTTGGCACACGTAGCAGGATCCTCTTTGCTCTTCACGCCATCAGCTGGTTCATGGTCTTTGTCGCATTTGACACACCTGTGGAGATTTTCACAATAGGAAGTTCCGTGTCCAAATCACTGGCATCTATGGCATTGTGTGATTTACCTGCTCTATTGTACCGTTCCCAATATACTCTTACATAGCAGAGATGTCTAGTGTCTCGACTATTTCAAGGTCCATGGTATGAGGAAAGTCTATCAAGTAAATAAGTTAGTATCAAGGAAGTCTTCCCTTGGTCCTTAAGCTTGTGATTTTGACACATTTGACACTTTGTTGATCCATGTCATCCTCTATTCCTTTACAGATTATGTTGGAAAGACCTTTTACTACCATCCTCTTAGTTTTGTTTTCCATAAACGAGTACTTGGGATAGTTGCATCCCATTGTTCCTAGTTTACTGGTTAGTGTGGCGCAGTCAGCCTCATCCTCAGCACAGATTGTCAAACTCTGAAGAGGTTATTGAATTTTCAGTTCATCTTTGATGAAGGATATCAGGCTCGCGAAAAATCCTGAATAGTCATCCATTTGATGAGTGATGACTATTAGTGGCATTCTTATTCTCTCTTCGGCGTTTGTACTATCGCCGTTGACCTCTTGTCGTTTTCCGCTTCCTGGTCGTCCTTTTTGTCCTTTGAGATACCATAAATTTCTTCGTGATTATGCTCCATCTTCTCATGATCCTCGCTCTCCTGGAGAGCCTCATAGCGGTTGCCAAGAGCCACGACTGCAACATTCGCTTCCAGCCTACGTTGTTTCTTGGGTCTAAGACCCCATTTTTTTCTGGCATTTTCAGAGCTGATTTCTATTCGCAGGATTTCGAGTTCCGACAACGAGACCGGCAGACGCGAGACGGAAACCTCCATCCGCCTCTTTGCACTTTACTATTTTGACTTCACTAATTTTTGTACGTCGAACGAATTCACAAATCTTCACAATCTCACGAAACTCTGCTCGTGAGTAAAAGCGCTTATCAAGTCTGACCTTTATTCTGATCATGATAATCAAATCATTCAGTGAGTCCGAGTCTCGTGACGCGCTCTATTCATGGCCAGCTGGAATGCGTTTCCTACGCGTGGTTAGTGGAAGAGGTTGTGCTGGATTGACCCGCATTTGTCACTAGCGAGAAATCCATCACCAAGGATTCCTTCATCTCACTATCTTATATGTTCATGGAATTGTGCTCATGATTATGAAAGAGTTCGGGATTTGAATGGGGGTATTTATTAAAGCCCCTAATCCTAGCGATACTTGTTTTGGACCCAAAAAGAAGATCATCTGAAAAACGACAGCTCTACCAAACTATATTTATTTATTCCAAATGAATTTATAACGACATGCTTAATCTATTCAATCATAGACCTCCTTTAGTCTTACATTAGTTCAGACTCAAATGATTGGGGCCTATCACATAGGTTCCCCTTGTTCGGCGTAATACGTGGATACAATAATTTTGATATATTAATAAAGATCATTTCTTCCGGCCCGTGTCTGCCGTAGTCCTGGAAAGACGGACAAGTTTGGAATACCTGCAAATATTTCTTCCGGAGCCTGTTTCAGCAAACCCGCATTACTTCAAAAGAAACAGGGGTATGTAGCCAATGGCTGCTCACCCAAGAAAAACTACAAAAAGAATGGAGCTTGTTACAGCATGCCGAGAAATAACCAATCATGCCAAATAATTAGGCATCTGGAGCCTGTAACAGCGTACCCAGAAAAAAGGATAAGGAATATCTGTATCGACTGGAGCCTATAACAGCGTACCCATGAATGAAGCACAATCAGCAAGCAAAATAAACAATTCAAGTGTCTGGAGCCTGAAATAGCGTACACAGATCGCATAAACCAAGATAGGAAGATTCAAATGTCTGGAGCCTGAGATAGCGCACCCAGATTACATAAAACAAAATAATCAGTTCAAATGTCTGGAGCCTCATACAGCGTACCCCGATTGCATAAAACAAAAGAAATAAGTTCAAATGTCTGGAGCCTGATACAGCGTACCCAGATTGTATAAAACAAAATAAATCAGTTCAAATGTCTGGAGCCTGATACAGTGTACCCAGATTGCATAAGACAAAATAAATCAGTTCAAATGTCTAGAGCCTGATACAACGTACCCAGATTGTGAAAACAAACAAGAATATAACAATTCGACCGGAGCCTGATACAGCGTACATCGGCTTGGCTCGTCATTGGAAATCAACTCCTGCAGGGATATCCAAAATATTGGAGCATAACTGAAGGAATGATACTGGTCGAAAGTGCTACTGCCGCACTGAAGAAACACGCGACTAACATCAAAATAGATAGTGAACCTTGATGTCATGGATTTGGTTCTCGTAAGGAAACAAAGAACCACATCCTCTGTGATTGTGGTGTGTTAGTGCTTGTGGTTTGACATCTAGAGTTTCAGACAATAGGTCACAGCTGACGATATGGCCGCGCGGGAGATTTCATTTCATGCTGAGAATTTTATGAATATGCTCCACTTCGGCATTTATGAAACATTCTAGGGTTATACATGAAATTCTATAACTCCCAACTATAAGTCAATAAGAAAGAATTTCGCAATTGATAACGCACGAAGCCGTAGTTTGGGTCCCCACTTCAATAACACCATCCGAAAATGATTAAGTTTGTAGCGCCATCAACGACATATTACCGACCAAAAATTTGCCGGTACAGTAGTGCTCGCAATGAATCATCAGTGAAGACGACATAAAATTGAATTAGTTATGCATAAACAAATATCGAAATTGTTTTTCAGGTGATTGTTCACAATTTTTTATAGTTTATAAAAAAAAGAACAAATTTCCCAGTTTCTAGTAAATTGAACTTTTCGGTAATTTAGAAATTTAACAAGTTCCAAATTGAGAACTTTAGAAAATATATAAATTCGTTTATCCATTTTATCTTCCTGAAGTTTGCAAAAACTAAAACTATTTACAACTTATCAACTTATAAATGAATAAATCCAGTATCAATTTTTTCAATCTTCAATATAAATAAAAATGAAATTTGGTCGAGTTTAGAATTTTTTTGCACATATATTTATAATTTTTTAAAAAATATTTCTGAAGATAGCTGTTTTATAAATGAAGTAGCTGTCGCAAGAAATAAATGGGATAAATTATTTGTTTCTCGATAAATAAATATTGAAATAGTTTTTACACATGATTTTTAGTTTTGCAGACTTTATCAAAAATTTCAATAATTTGTTTTCATCTAATTAGCGGAAACCAATTTGCAACTTATCAATTTATAAATGAGCAAATTCACTCTTTTTTCATTTTTCCATATAAAAGAATTTTCAATGAAATTTGGTCAGGTTCACAAATTTCTTTCCAAATTTATTTATAATTCCAGAAAAAATATTTCTAAGTTCACAAAATTTGTAGTATATGTATTTTTCTCTTAGGGAAATAAACCTACAAATATAACACTGATATGTCAACTAATATGGTCAACAAAGTTGACCGAATTATTGTAAACTTTGGAGAATTTAAAATCACCTGGGAAAACAATTTCAATGATTATTTATTGCGAGAGCTACTTTAGTATCAAATTAGCCAACTTCCGAAAAACTTTTTCAAAAATGATAAATAAATGTGCAAACAAATTCTGAACTTGACCCAATTGCAAATTTATTCATATTGAAGACTGAAAAAATGTATAAAGCATTAAATTTGTTTATTTGTAATTTGATAAGTTGTAAATAGTTTTAGTTTTTGCAAACTTGAGGAAGATCAGAAAATGGATAAGCGAATTTGTATATTTTCTAAGGTTCTAAATTTTGAACTTGGAAAATTTCTTAATTACGTGAAGTACAAGAAAAATTGTTTGGTCTAGAAAAATATTTTCACGATGTGATTTAGCTCTTGAAACATAGATATCAACTTTATTATCGACAGAAAGTATACAAAATGAGTAACAAATATTTTTGTTATAAGTTTGTTTTTTCTATTATGTATTCTTCTATGCGTCATATGAGAAAATATCTTTGAGGAAATTTCCTTATTCTTTGGAGATAAAAATTTTGCTTTGCAACATTTTCTCCGAATCTCATACGTTTTTCCTGAAAAATGAACTTTTTTTTCTTTTTTGACTTGGTTTTCCATACTTGGAACGAAGCGACTCGTAATATAAAAAAAACTTTACGTTAAAGTCCGTAGATCCTATTCGGATGAATAATTTTGCATTCGAACATTTTTTATGCTCTGCATATTTAAGCCGAAAAATGGAATTGTGAAATAATATTTAGAGGTGGCGCGAGCCCCATAAAGTTTGGCACATTTCCCATAAGAGAAAAAGACGTTTTTGTAAATTGTATCCAGAATTCTTACTATTAGGTGAATCGTGCTCGAAATTCACCATTTCTATTCACAATTAGTCACATAATGCGAATCAAATATTACTTTTCAAATATCACCTCAATAAGTCTGTTTTATAGGGTCCCAAAAAAACCCCATATGTTAAAAAATGGGTTTTTCGAGTTTTTGGCGCTAATTATAACTTTTTACGGTTTTCAACGCAGATTTTTTAAAATACATGAAATGCTACTATATCCCGATAATTAGATGTTTATTTACATTGTTTAAACAATTTATTATTATTTTAGCAACTTTCTCTTATAAAAGGGTTACAAAGTCAGGGTTTTTTCTGAATTTTTCAATTTATTTCCAACCCTTCAGTTAAAGCGAGGTCACAATCAATTAGAGTTAACAAAAATAATTGTTTGAACCATTTTTTATTATTAATAACAATATTCTCTTTGAATAATTCTACAAAGATTCGGTTTTCTCAGAAATTTTAAACTTTTTGTCCTCTTCTCACCTAAAAAAAGTAATTACTTAATTAATTTAGCAAATATAATTGTTTAAACAAATTTTAAATTTTTCCAGCTATCTCCTCCTAGATTACCAGTACATAGTTGCGGTTTTCCCTGAAACTTCAAACTTTTTATCACTTTTCAATAAGACTAAAGTAATAATTATATCATGATAAAAAAATAATTGTTTAATAATTTATTATGATTGCTAATAATATTTCCCTTGCCTAATGATAGAAATTGCGGTTTTTTCTAAAACTTCAACTTTTTGCCCACTTTTCACTTGAAGTGAGTTAACATTTGATTTAATTCAAGAAAAATAATTGTTCAAACAAATGATTAATGTTAATGGCTATCTTGTCTTAGATTAGTGCTACAAAATTGTGGTTTTTTCTAAACTCTTGAGCTTTTTATCCACTTTTCATTTAGTGAGGTAATAATAATTGCGAGTTAACAAACATGCTTATTGCAACAATTTATTCTTATTTATAACCATTTTCTCTTAGATAAGTGTTAGACAGTTGTGGTTTTTTCTGAAATGTTTAACTTTGCACTGAATGGAGTTTGAATGACATTCAATTAGATTGAACGAGATTGGATTAGATTGGATTAGATTGGATTGATATAATTGTTGAGAAAATCAGATTGTTTTTTATTAAAAACAAAACTTTTTTCTGAAATATGAACCATTATATTTTCGAATAAAAATTTATATTTTTGGGTCGAAAATTCAACTCCGCTTGAAAGTTGAACTACTTTCTTAAAAATTCAAGTTTTGCGTAAATTCATAATTCAAGTAGAATATTCGAAATTGAAATTTCACGGAATGGAATCAGCTCTTTTGTTTTAAATAGTTTTTCTCAACATTGGGAAAAGAACAAAAATGATTCATTAAAACAATACAATACTATTTAAAATATGATTCTCTCTGATGTTTATGTATTATTTTTTCACAATTAGAAAGCTAAAGAAAAGTATAACATTTCAGAAAAAAACTGCAACTTTTTAGCACTTATCTAAGAGAGGATAGCCATGAACAATGATAATTTGTTTAAACAATCTTGTTTCTTGAAGTTGGCAGAAAGTTGAAAATTTCAGAAAAAAACTCATGTTTCTATCATTAAGCAAAGGCGATTTTATTTAGCAATAATAATAAATTGTTTAAACAATTATTTAATTATATTCAAAAACATTTGAAATTTGTTCCAACAATTATTTTTTCTAAATCAAATAAAATAATTACTTACTTCAAGTGAAAAGTGCAGAAAAACTTGAAACTTTCAGAAAATACCGCAACTTTGTAGCATTATTCTAAGAGAATATTGTTATAATTATTAACGAATTGTTCAAACAATTATTTTTGTTAACTTTAATTAAGTATCACCTCGTTTTAACTGGAACGTTGAAAATGAGTTAAAAATTCATCAAAAAACCTTGACTTTGTAACCCTTTTATCAGAGAAAGTTGTTAAGAATAAAAATAAATTGTTTAAACAATGTAAATAAACATATAATTATCAGGATAAAGTAGCGTTTCATGTATTTGAAATAATCTGCGTTGAAAAACCGCAAACAAATCATATTTAGCGCAAAAAAATCGAAAAACCCATTTATTCACTTATGGGGGTTTTTTGGGACCCTATAAAAATTACTCATGGGGGTGATAAATGAAAAGTAATATTTCATTCGCATTTCGCGACTGATTTTGAAGAAAAATGGTGAATTTTGAACTCGATTCACCTTATATTGAGAATTCTGGGTAAAATGTACGAAAACATCTTTTTCTCTTATGGGAAATACGTGTTAACCTCCATGAGCTACCTCTCAATATATTTTTTTTTAAATTCTTCCATTTTTTTGGGAATCCGAACAAATTTCCGGGCTTTTTGCATGAAAATACGAAAAAAAAGTTTCTAATGCATTTTGGACCCACGCTATTCATCATTCAAGTTTTGAAATAATCTACTTAGTTCAAACTTACAAAAAAAAATACTTCTGAAAAAATTGATCATTAAAAATTTGCTGAACTTGTATAAACTGTTTAATTTCGCTTGTTACTGCTAATTTATAAAATAACTTATTATCTAATATCAGGGGAACAATAACTGAATAACATAATAATTGAATAATAGAGAATTATTCATATTTGTAATTTTCTGGTATTGTGAACTTGCCTATACAAAAAAGAAGTCTCCAAAAACTTGTTATTGCGAATAAGATTTTTTGATTCACATTCAAAATTATGCATAAGGTTTACATCATGCGTAACTGATATCTTATATTTGTGGATTCACTCGAAGTTCATTTGTTGCCCAAAGTATTTTAGTTAATTCAAAAATAATTTTGTCATCAAAAAATCTAACTATTTTTTTTTTCTCGAAAACCTTCACTATAATAATTGCAGAATCAAAAGATATTTCAAATATTTGGAAATGAATAAGAAACTAATAAAGGATTAAAATAAGTTAAGGTAAGTTGAATATAAGTTATAACTGCCGGAATTTTTAGCGAAGAATCAATCAACGTTTGTTATCACATGCTTTTTTTTTGGGGAACTTACAGGTCCAGGTTATTTTCTTGGTTATGGAATCTTGGTTCACATTGATGCATTGATCTGCAAAATATGTTTAATTTCGAGAAACCTGTTATGCAATAATGGATATAATGAAAACAAGAATTCTCATGAGCTTACTAATAAACGTTGCTTGGTTCGCTGTTTTCCATACCCAAGAGTCAGGATTGCATAAATCTGTGAAAAAATTTGATTACTTGTATTTCTGGGCTTCCGTTTCCGGGACCGAGAGAAGAGTCAAGGTGTTATTGTGGTGCTACTATTTTTGGCTTTTTGACAAGGTATGCAGTGATAAGTG
>WSXT02105557.1:0-11327 GCA_011762715.2 Neuroterus valhalla
TTTCTCTATGTCAAATTTTCGAAATTTTAGAGTAAAAAAATATATTGCGGATTCAAATAAATATTTCCTTAGCCCAAAAAATGCGAGTGTTCAATGAAGTACATTTTACTTCAATAGAGGTACATATTATCCTAAATGAACAACTGAATTTGTTCAGCCTAAATTATAATTCATCTTGTTATCAATTAATACTTGTTTTGCATATTCATTTCAAAGGATTGTTATAATCTGGAAAGTTGATGAACCTGAAACAGACAAATCCGATAAAAAATATATACCTCAAGCAGGAAACGAACTCGGGTCCGTTGAGTGTTAAGAGCACACCGATAGCCACGATGCTACTGCAACATGCAAGCTCTGAAGTTTTAAAGCTGTAGCTAACGTTCGACCATGAATGTCAAAGGGGTATTTATCCAAATCCCATTGACAAGTATTTTATTCAGTGAAATGATTATTTGGTTGAACTAATTATTATTTGATATAAAGAATTCAATTCTAGTAATCAAAGGAATCGTTTCCTTTATCGGAAAAAATTAATATTGATGTGAAGACGATATTCTATTCATCGAAAGAAATGCTCGATTGGTATATAAGCATTACCTCTCTGTTTCAGAAAAATATATTTCTGACTTAATCGCTGTTCTTTCGAATCAAATAATCATTTCATTCACGTTAATAAGCCTAAATACTTGATTCAAGAAGAATTATTTGAATCAAATGCATCCTGGTCAGTACAAAGAATCGAACTTATTGGATCAAGAGAATATTTCTTTGAAGGACAAATCAGATTTCAAGAAGTCTTATTCAATTAAAGAAATCATTTTCTTGATCGGAGGAAATATTAATTTAAATATTCCCTTGATCCCAAGAAATAGAATTCAAGTAAATGCATTTACTCGATCCAAAATTTTTTTTCCAGTGTAGTAAAAACATCAAAGGCGCAAAACTTTTTTTAAACTAATTGATTGATTACCCTGGTTCGCAAAACACATCTTTCATTCTTTTTTAAGAATGTCTAGATGTGCGAAAATTCCTGCTGCTATAAAATTCGATGATTTCGTCATACCCAATGATTCTTCGATCGCATTCTCTGAAAATTATAATTTCGCTCGAAGATTGAAGCTGTCAAAATATTCGAATCAAATGACTTCGATAGCGGGATTGATACTTCATGTGTAACCTCTTGTTCGGCTATTGTCGGCGCCAGACCGAAGTTAGATTGTGTGCGTAAAGTGTACATACATACGTCCACGCGCCGCACATTTGTACACTCTTAAAAGTCCACATTTATTTACCGACGTGGTTTTCGATATGCAATGTTCTGCACCACCAAACGAGTCGTGGATCTAAAAATCAATATCTAATTCATATTTCAAAAAAATGGACCTTGTCCGAGCAAGTGGCCGCCAGGGTCGCCACCTTACTGCTAGTTGGAATTTCTTATTTATTGTTACTCTCTATTTCTCTCTGGTGCAAAACTGAACAAAAAAATATAGTTGCAGTACGGTCAATAGTTTTTGAACTATTGAGGGTTGCAAACACTCAATAGGAGCTCGCTATTCTCGCGCGTGCATCAGGATCCTGCGTGAACTCAGGAACACACTCCACTCTAATACAGTGAAGAGAGTCGTGACAATCAAATCAGAAGCAGACAACTTTAAAGCAGCCTAAAATTCTCCTCATTCACCCTCATCGGTTTAGTGGTTCCCTCAATTTAGAAGAGAAGGAGACTCACAATTTACTACAATTTATCAGCTTCAACTTGCAGATTTTCTCAACTTTTATAATCTATTATATCGCTGTTTTTATTATTATTACAGGTACAGCGCAGATACCAGAAGTTGGAAATGGTGCTGTAGCAGGACGTGGTGGAGTTTCTGTCACTATCTGTTCGAAAATAGAATATAAAATAATACCGGTCATTCCAGATCAGCGCAGACTACGGTGTGCGGCTGACTAAAGCCGGGAACCACGACGGCAAGCCAGTGATCCGTACCGTTATGGTCAGACATCAGAGCTCAACTGGTTTTGCTTGTTGCAAGAATATATATTTCTGGAGAAAGGACCAGTAGAAATTACACCGATCTACAGCATTTTTGCGCACGAGTTATACATACATTATTTTTATTGCTTATATACCTAGGAATAAAAAAAGAACAAAAAATAGTTCTGAAATTGCTTTAATGTTTATTAAATGGAAAATTCAAATCCATAAAAAATCCATAAAAAATGGACGCAGGAATGATTCATTTAAAGATACACAAACGTCAATTTATGATTATTTCCTCTAATAAAAGTTTCGAAATAGAGTCCAAATGTTCCAAAAAGAACAGTTTTACTTTTCCTGTCATGTTCAGTAGAAGTTGCCTCTTATTAACCCCCGAATACAGTCTCCCATCATGCTTTCAGTATACTGACCTTGATAACGTTTCTAAAATTGCATTATACCTTGATGTAAGCGTTCCCCTTGTTCTTCCGAATAAGCTCCTATCTATTCTTTAGATTTATCTAAATGATAGTGAAACATGTGCATCTTTAGAGACATTCCAAATCCGATGATGGCAAAATTCATAATCTCCTCATTGCTAAGTAACTGCGGGAAAATATCACAATTCATAATTTTTTATTTGAAAGCTTCGAAAAAATTCTTCAAATATTTGAAATCTTGAGACTCATGATTAAGAGCTTTTAAAAATGGTTTAATAGGACCCAATTCAATATGCAATTGCGTCATTAATATAGCTTTAGGATCGACAATTGCTTCCCATTTGATATTACATTTTTCCGCTTCGTACTCTGTATGTACAGGACAATGTTTTTGGCGGTAGTGAGCGGCATCATTTCTACTATCCCACAGGCAAATATAACCTTGCCTTCCAGTAAAAAAAAAACACAGCATATTGAAGTCTCCAATAACTTCTCACTTAGATTCCTTATATTTTATTGCTGTTAATAGCATTTTCATACCTCTCTCTCGACAGAGATAGCGCGCCAATACTGACATTAATTAGACGCAAAAATAAAAAATGGTCAAATTGCTATAACTTCTCGAAAAGCAAATATTTTCGATTTGTGATTGTATTCTTTTATATATATTTTCTTACATGATCAGAATATATTAAGCAAAACCCATGCGCAAAAACAAGAATTTTTTTTGTTGACCGGTGTTATGAATTTCTTAAATTGGTATGACTACAAAGGCTAGACGATCTTCGTTCAACTTGCAATCAAGAACAAAGTCTACCAATATTCTCCAGCGCGTCAAGCTTTTGAAAGAAACGCATTCAAATGTTCCAAAAAATGTGTTTTTGGATGTGCTCAAATGATTTCGAAAGATCAAAAGAATGATTAATAAGGATAAGTGAAACATTTTGAATTTTGAGGAACTCAGAACTATTCTCCTAGTTGTGGACCGCTGCTTTGGCTAAAAATTCAGCAAAACTGACCTGAAACATATTCAGAATAGTAAAAAGTTTATTACTCTCATTGCTGAAGGACATTTTCTTTAATGCGCTGACAAAGATTACTAATTTTCAGAATAAATTCAGAAATATTAGATAGATCCATTACTCTTTCTTTTCTAATAATATTCCTTCAAATTTCAAGCAAACTGGAGGATCGAACCTTAAGAGGTTATTTGGTGTTACACAGTTGAAATACTGTTGTAAAATATTAGAAAGCGAGGAAACTTTTTCATTGTCAGTAGTATCGTGATCTTGAAACTGGAGCTGTTTATCTCAGCTGTTTTCTACTTTCTTACATGGCGTGGATTTAAATACTTTTGCACCGCTATGAAGCCATCGAGAGACGAATTTTCGATAGGAACTTTATGAAAACAATTTTTTTCATGCGCATTTCAATCTTACAGTTTACCTATTAGAAGTTTATTTTTTGAGATAAAATTAAATTGATGAAAAGAGATTTCATCCTACTTTATTTTTGTGTTACAAACTTTTTTTTTCCAAAAAAGTTGGATAGTATCTTATAATTTTAGGGTACGTTTTTTTTTTCGTCTTCATCTAATCAAATGGGAAATCTCTCGTTCTCAAAACCGGATGTTGATACATATATTTCTCTGGAATTATTCTTGAGATATAAGATTGTCCAGACCGAAATCTATTTTTATTCATCATATTCATATTTATTCATATTTATATATTCATTTTCTTAACATGATATAAAATATGTATTTAATATATTTTTGGGCGGTAAGAATGATGAGTACGATTCTTTCTTGCACAATAAAGTAAAGAACGGTAGAATTATGTAACACGAGCTGGAAAATTCTGTTCTCCCCTTCCATCTAGTTTGAAATTATAAGAATCAACAGCCCACGTCATAGGCCAACGTATCGCAGATAGTGATCTCGCATACGAAAATCGTTTACAAATCTGAAGGTAAGAACTAATGTCAAGCTGGCAATAAATGAAGAATAAACAGTTTTGGCATTGATACGAATCTTTATTATTTACTATTACATTACCATAATTTCACGATCACAAAGGCCTACTGTTCTGTGAGATATTTCTCTATTTGCGGTAATCTACAATCAAATTTTTTTTTTCGAACATTTGACAGCCATTGCGTGTGTTTTCATGCCGTTGAACTGCTATCATCAATCTTGTTATATGTTATTTCTACAGTTTTAGTTAAGCAAAAGACAACATACTTCATAAGGGATCTTTGCCTTACGCGAATTCAGTTTTTTTGTAAAAAAATAACAAACAATGCGGTACAGACAGCCCATAGGTTACAATCAAATGACAAATTTAGGAATAAAGGTTCGAACCTACTCCTCAAAGTTCTTCTCTGCTTTCCAATTTCATGAAAAATATGACCTGTTTACTGAATAGAATTCTGAAGTAGTATTAGCGTTTCTGCTATATGATTACACATAACTCTGTAAAAGATTGTTATCATTATCAAATTGGGGTTTTCTTGAGAGGTAGGTATGGGACCATATGTACCTCAAATGGGACTGAATTTTTGTAAATTTTTAAAAATAAGTTGTTTGCTAATTTAGCAGCAGAATAGGAAATTTTCACAAAAATTTGGGCTAACGATATGTTTGGATCTTTCTGATAGGACGTTGAAGTTGCGTGAATAGAGAAAGGTTGAATGGATTGAGAGTGCAAACAATTCTTGTTTTCACATCTCGAAGAAATAACTTGTAACTATGTTTGGTTGGTGGGGGTGTCGCAGCGTACTTACACATGGCACGAGATTGCCTTCCAATCGTTTCAATAAAATTGAAAGTCGTAATCAATCGCTTTGTTTGATTAAACTTAAGTATTGTTCGCGTTTTGCGTTTCACTAACTTTCTTCCTTGAATAAAGAAAAATCCTGAATAGGTTATTATATTTCGAGTACGAATTCATCGGTTTCGTATTGTTGAATTAAAAAATATTGAAATAATTAGGCTGGTAGTTTATAATACCAATCGCTAGTGATTTACTAATTAAATTAGCAAAATTATGCTAGTAGTTACTGACATAAAACTAATTTACACTTCCATTGTGAATGGAGTCACGCTGTAAAGTTTTCCGTCGTTTCAATCAGAGTGAAATTTGCAGAATTTAACAATGTGCATTTAGGTGGTCCTGAAAATCGACATATGGAAAATAATAGGTTAGCCCATCGGCGAAAGTTGCTGTTTGTCATCAAAAGTAGGTGCTTTCAAAGATTTTTGAGTCAAAAAGTTTCCTACGGTCCTTTAGTTTAAAATAGGTCAGAAAACGTAAAAAAGTTAAGTTCTGATGTTCCAAGGAAGAACCTAGCAAGTCCCTTTTTCGATAGTGACTATTTTTAGGCATATCTGTATGAGGGAATAACCTCTATGGCAAATGTCGCTTACTAGGATTTTCCTTGGGACATCAGAGTTTTTGTGGAAAAACTCGTCTAATTTTTGTCATAGAGACAAAAGAGTCTGGAAAAATCTAAGAACTTAATGAATCACATGTTTCTAATGCCGACTTTTTTCCGATCGGATTGATAGTTTACGAAAAAAAACCTAGAAACCGTCAAAAAATGCCGAAAAATATCCGACAAGATTGAAAGTTTTGAGTTTCAGGCGAAGATATTTTTTGGTCGTTAGATTAAATATTTCGAATCGTGTAATTCTTTATTGAGACAAAATAGTAGTTTACTGAGAGAAAACATGGACGGAAGAATTAACGGGACAGAGCACAAAGTTCCATCTTAGGCGAGCGGGTGGACTTGATAGATCGGGAGAGGTGAGGTATCCCCACTCTTTTGGAGGACGCCTTGGCGACTCTGGATTGGCGCTGACTCACTCCGCTCACTGCAGAAAATGATTGAAGTATATGCGCGCGCATCTACGCACGCGCACGTACCGCAGTCTCACCGCAACCTCCAGCGAACGCCGAACGGGCTTAACAGTTCACACACACACACTGAGTTTGTCTCCTTGACGGGTCACTTGCTGCCGAGCCGCGTTATCGAAAAACGATTTTTAGTAGCATATTCTATTCCTTGTTTGTCATCGAGATAGAAAATACAATGTCGAAATGCTTAAAATGAAGAAAATGCACACACGTAAGAATACCGAATACCCGTTACTCGGAAGGCCTCAGGCATTGAGTCTCCGCGTTTTTCCAACGTATGATGAAGAACAGGGGCGAACGCGGAAATTTTTTTCGGGGGGTTTGATGGAAACGCTTTTCGACACATTAGCCTGTAAACGTTCAGAATATTCAGAGAGTAAATGCGAAAAGTCTAAAAAAGTCCCATTCAATGAGAGGAGTTTTCTGAAGGACCAAGGAAGTATTCGAAAAATTTTTTTAAGTTCGATTGATCAATCTTATACAACAAAATTGAAGAAGATGTATATGAACCTTCCAAAAAAGTAACCAGAATAATTCGGAAACCCAAGAATAGACAGTTATTGAATCGTACGACAGGAATAGCTGATCGCTACAATATTCCGGATAGAGCGGCTGCAGCCTTAGCAGCATCTGTTTTAGAAGATTATGGCATTGTCACATCACGAAACTCTACCGAAAACATGGATAAAGATAAGTTTATACGAGGGAAGGCAGATTGTAGAGATAAGCTTCAAAAGGAGTATATTGGGATTAAAGTACGTGGGCCGTACTTCGATAGTCGCAAAGATGATACTTCAATCCAAGAGACGATAGGTGACAAATTTCACCAGAGAAGAGTATAAGAGTGGCATATTTCTCTGGTCAAACAGCCAGGTGATGAATATCTTGGTCACACAACGCCAACGGGGGGCACAGCTCCCGAAATTGCGGACATTATCATTGGCTGCCTTGCTGACAAAATTCTCAGGTGTGATCTTATACGTGCCGGAAATTTATTGCAATATTTGGATGGTCCAACTTTAGGTTTTACAGCTTTCTTTGGTCCTATTCACAAAGACATTGCAACTGTTGAAAAAACGTCCTGTTATAAGAAATAGAGACTGGAAACCTCAATCACTCACGTTGGTTAACAACATGTAATAGAGTCTTCCGCGATTTTATATCCAATCCAAAACCTTCTGCAGATCTCATCACCCTGGTGACGTTCCTCGTCAAAGTCTACGTTCTAATATGGTTCTCCATAAAAACTAGACCATTTATAACAGACAGAGCTCGTCATGTTCATAAAATGATCGTTCTCTCTAGGTATCTATCTAGCGAATTGAAAGCTGTCATTGATCCCGTCATTGAACACAATGCGTACAACGCTCATCCTGAAAATCTACTTTTGAGCATGTTGACAGATGAAAGACAGCACATCAGACAGTTGGCATACAGTAGAATTCAGATTGCGAGACAAGCAGAACTATCGATGTATCGAATATAATAACTTGTTTTTGAATGATTGACTAAACATATTTTTGTTGAAAAGAAGTAATTTTTAGAATTTCGTATGTTAATCAGTGTTAACGCAGTAAAAATATTGAGAGTATTTGTATTTTTAACGAGCTGTACTCAGAGTTTGCGTACTGATAACGAATCGTATCCATACCTTTAAAACAAAAATTATTTATTACACATAGTTGTTTTTGAATATTCGGAAATTAGAAATATTGAGGAGCATGAGCTCAGCGTGCCTATTTTCATCAATTAATTTGATTTTACGAGAAAAACATTTTTCGGAGATGTCGATAGTCGATCAGGCTATCCACATATTTCAAACTCATAATATTTGTATATTTGATAAGTTATTTTGTTAACTGATCTATGGAAAAAGATTTGAAATCAACTAGTAATAACTTGTGAATATTCTGCAAAAGATGGTGAAATTTATCTCCCGCTCAGACATGCTGCACTCATGTAATTTTCTATGGGTACGCGTCATCGGACGCGTACCATAAAATCCATAAAATCCATAAAATATTCATGATATGTTCATAGAACAATATACAAAATTATTTCAAGAAAGCAGATAATAAGAAAGTAAAGTCACAAGCAAAACATAAGTTGGGGGTCACTGGAGCACCCCATGGTCATGTAAATTTCCGTGGGCGCACGTCATCCTTTGGCACGTGCTCCAGACCTGATTCATCAAAAGTATGTTGAGTGGTGAACAGGCGAGGTTCGGCGCGGTGACAGAACTGAGAAGCGAAATTAGAGTTTTGGAGCGCATAAGCGGGGACGAGAAATGAAGGGTTCTCAAGTCTCCCGTTTTCATATGTCGTGACGTATATCAAATGTTAACAATCATAATAGAAAAAAAAAAGATTTGAAGTATACGAAATTTTTTCAGATAGACCCTCTATCAAAATACACATCTGTTTGTTGGGAATTATGAGAAATAAGCCTTTTAGAGAGAGCTGAAATTTTATCAAATCATTCACTGAATTTATTATTATATATTTTTCTTAAGCAACGTCATAGGTACGATTTCAACACGCCAGTCAAGTGTTTCATTGACCGACATTTTTTTTTAAATTATCAAATTTTGCCTACCCTATGTTAATATCTGTAGAAAATATAATTTTTTTGCATAGTTGAGATACCATGTTTGTGGCATATCAGAATGTGTGTGAATAATTATTTTTCTCTTTTTTGTTAGGAGAAATGAGTTGTATTATACGTTTTATTGGAGAAGGTGGCGTAGAATATATACAAGTCTCACAATGTTGACCAATTATAATTGTTCTAATGGATTGGAAGATCCCTCACAGCATGGGATATCCCCGGGATATCCCATCAATGACCCAGGCTAACCCCAGGCTAACCCATGGATATCCCACGGGATATCCTAGAGGGCGGAAATTCGGATATCCCAGGGATGTCCCTAGGATATCCTGGGATATTAATGGGATATCCCAGTTTTCATAAAATAGGATATCCCATTTTAGTAACTTGGGATATCCCTGGGATATCTTAAAGTTATAATACGGGATATACCCAAAATTTTTTTCACCAATGTCACAAATCACTTTTATACATAACAAATTCACCAATTACGTGAGGAAGCACTGAAAAACCATTTTATGTCTGCAAAAAAGATTATATTTTAACTGAAAAAGGTGGATTTAGAAAATAAATCTGTATCATAATTGATGATATAAAATGTGTTTCAGTTTTCGTCGTATTTTTAACAAGATATATTATATACTCAACTGATTCCTACCTTCCGACTTTTTCTTGGACCAACTTTCATACACGTAAAATGGTACAAATTTGTAAAATAAAAAAAAGAAAACTAAGGAACATTCGTGTGGTCGTAAATTTGTCGAATTAAATATAATACATAAGTTCATATATACGTATAGGAATTGTTTGTCGATAATGAACGAATAATTTATTTGTACATTTCTGTGACATACTTTTGTTGGAAACCCGCAGAGTCCAACAATATCAATTTGCATTTTAGAAACCAAAGCAGAATATTGACAGGATGCTGGTATATCCTGAGGATAACCCGTTCAGGATATCCTTAGGATAACCCGTTCAGGATATCCTGAGGATAACCTATTCAGGATATCCTGGGGATATCTCGTTCGGGATTTAGTGAATATCCCATCTGGAATAGAAAAGGATATCCTAGAAGGCGAAAATTGGAATATCCCAGGGATATCCATAGGATATCCGGGATATCCATAGGATATCCTGAGGACTATTATGGGATATCCCATCACCTGCTGGGATATCCTTTTGCTGTAAGGGATGTTACACAATTTTTTCTGGTCTTCTAAATTTCTAAATTGAACTTCCTTATGTATACTAGGGTGGTCCAAACAATTTTTTTTCGAATTTTTATGCAAAACGCCCGGAAATTTGTTCGAATCCACACAAAAAATGAATGCATTCTTTTTGATTTGAAAAAAATAATATTTAGAGGTGCCGTAAGCCCTGTGAAGTTTAACACGTTTTTCCCACACGGAAAGGGAAATGGTAAGTCTGCGCGCTCCACACTGAGCCGTTCAACTGCTCCCATGCGTGCACGCCTGAATGCTTATTTTGGGCAACAAGATGGCGCTAGTGTTGTCTGAATGCACGCCAAACTCTTCCGGTGGATAATCCGCCGAGCTCTCGGACCGTTTTTAAACCGTCGTCTCCCTCGGAATCCGAGTGCTCGGGCTCGGCCGATTATCCGCCGATCACTCGAGCGCGTGAACGAACGAGTTGACTTGCCGCGCTACACGCCGAGAAAACGGGCATTCAGGCGTCCACGCATCAGAGCAGGCAACCGTCTCAGTGCGGAGCGCGCAGACGCCCTATTTCCCTTTCTGTGCATAAGAAAAAAAGATTTTTTTGTAAATTTTATTCAGAAATCTCAATATTAGATGGATTGAGTTAGAAATTCACCATTTCTCTTCACAATTGGTCACAGAATGCGAATAAAGTATTACTTTACAAATATCACCCCCATAAGTCTGTTTTATAGGGTCCCATAAGACCCCCATAAGTGAAAAAATGGGGTTTTCGAGTTTCTGGCGCTAATTATGATTTTTTACGGTTTTTTTAAAGCCCATTGTTTCGAATACATAGAATACTACTTTTTACTGATGATTATGTTTCTATTTACATTGTTTAAACATTTTGTTATTGTAATAATAGAATAAAGTTAACAAAAATGTTGGAATGTGAAAATGTTTAAACAATTTGTTATTATTCATAACAATATTCCCTTTGAATAATGCTACAAAGTTGCGGTTTTTTCTGAAATTTACAACTTTGTGTACACTTTTTTATAGGTATCTTCTTCTAGATTAATACTACATAGTTTCGGGTTTTTTTCCTGAAATTTTGAACTTTTTATCACCTCTCGATTAGAGTAAAGTAATAATTAATTCATGTTAAAAAACAAATTATTTAAACAATTTATTATCATTGCTAATAATATTT
>WSXT02105568.1:0-11327 GCA_011762715.2 Neuroterus valhalla
ATACCGCGATGCGCGTAGATCTTTTCGTAGGCACGGAAAAATCTTCGCGCATCGCGGTATCCCCTCCCTTGCCTACTAGCCCGAGCGTAGAGACTGTTGTGGAATCAAGCCGTTCAATTTTAAATATCAGTACTATAATTTACTCCATTTTCTTCTTTCTTTATATAGATAATTTCTAACGTCAATCTTTTATCTTCATTTGATTCTGCATTTAAAATTTGAACATTCTCGATATTAAAATCAAAATTATGCGATTTACAAAAAGCATGTTTTGCTAATGCTGAATTATCTTTACTTTTTTCTACAAATTTCTCATGTTCTTCAGTTCTGATACCTATCCTAGATGCCTAGAAGATTGCCCAATATATGTCATATCACAATTTAAACATGATATTTCATAAATACTAATTACTTTATGGAATTCATCAATTGAATCTTCAAAATTTGGAAAAGGAATTTTGTCAAAAGTATTTCAACAGAAAAAACAATTCGGTTATTACTTTTTTGAATAAAAATCTAAAAAGAACTTTATCAAAAACTTTAATATATGGCATTATTGTAGTTTTGTTTTGATTCTCCAAATTTTCTTATTGTTTCATTTATTTACTTTATTTGTTTTTATATCAGATTATATGATAGCCCTATCTACAACACCAAGAATAACACCAATTTTATTACGAATTGGGTGATGCGAAGAGCAATTCTATATTTTTTACTACGAAAACATTGACGACACGTTAATTTGTCCTACAAAAAATTTAATAGATGACATAATTGAAAAATTTAATCCAGCAGATGATAAACTAAAATTCACTATTGAATTAGCAAAAGAAGATAAAATCAATTTCTTAGATCTGACACTGAAAATAGAAAATAATAAAATTATAAGTAAAAAGATACCTTACTGAAAAAAGGATATCCATTAGATTTGTTTAAAATGAAGATTGATGGACGGTATAAGTCTATAATTGAATTGAAAGACGAAAATAAACAAAAAGAAAATTTTGAAAATCAAAACAAAAATATCATTATGCGATATATTGAAGGTTTTGATGAAGTTCTTTTTAGAATTTTATAAAAAAGTAGTATCCGAATTTTGTATTCTGTTGAGAATACTTTTGACAAAATTCCTTTTCCAACATCAAGTTAATAGTATTCATAAAATATCATGTTTAAATTGTGATGACATATATTGGAAAATCTTCAAGGCATCTACGGATCAGAACTAAAGAACATAAAAAATCTGTAGAAAAAAGTAAAGATGATACAGCATCAGCAAAACATGTTTTTTCTAAATCACATAATTTTGATTTTAATATTGACAATGTTAAAATTTTAAATACAGAATCAAATGAAGATAAAAGATTGACGTTAGAAATTTTATATATAAAGAACGAAAAAAATTCTCTAAATTATAGAACTGATGTTCAAAATTTAAGTAATATATTTATCACAGTCTAATTTCTCATATCAAAATTTAAAAATTGTCTATTTTCCCGGCTAAGAAACGTATCACATGACATCTTAACTTAACCTCAAAATTTGCCTGTTGTCATAAGTTCTAACCTTCAGAGTGGCACGTTTTGTCCGTCGACGAAATTAATAAAAATGTGACTTTTATAGTTTAAACAATCCTAGGATATTTTCCTGAAGATTGTTGCATTTTTTACAATTGTATTTTAGTTTTCATCTCAATAAGATGACGCTTAATAACAGTTCAAATTAAAAATTTGTTAAAAACTTTTCTATGGACTTATGGTTCTTTCTTCAATCTTCATTTAATTAATCTTCATTAAAATAATTTCTTTTATTTGAACCTATTTTCTCACGCGCCAACTATGGCCAGATAAATACATAAAATAGTGGTTTTCATCAAACATTTCTTCCGAAAATATTAAAATGTTGCTACTCCAAAAAACATGAAATTTTTCAAAGGTCTTGGACATGAATAAACTTTCTCTTTATTTTTTAGTATTTGACGCGCGTTGTAGTCTAACCTCCTTTAAATATACTGACGCAGGCTTATCGGTTGTTTTTTCATAAAAAATCTAATAAATTGAATAATTTTCGCCTCTTTCCGTGAGCCAACCACATGGCTAAAATATGAAATAATACATAGAAATTTTCCTATCAAAATATTGTGATAGCTATTGAAACTGCTATCATATAAGTAAAGTATAATTCTCCTTTCAAAAATAAAGAATACTTGAAACCTACAAGAACAAAGCATACAAGTTTGTGAAAAAGAAATGTTTTTGAATGCAGCAGAAATTCAGTATCTAACAGTAAATTGAACAATGAATTGTATCGCAAGAATGTTAATTATGATATTAATAAATAGATATATAATATTGAGTGTTCATGTCATAACCCATGATTTTTTTTCAAATTGATTGTGTTTTTATTACGAAATGTCGAATGGGTGCGAGGCATACTTCTGCTCAACGCTTAGAACGGCTACGAGCCTGGCCGTAGTCTACGCGAAAGATACTCGATCGCGCTAAAAAATTGAAACAACAGTAGTTGTTCGACTACTATCTCAATTGAGTTTATTCTTTCCAGAAAACTTCTCTGAACCTTCTTTATGAAAGTTTCATAAAATGGTATTGAGTATTTGTAAATGCATACGTGAAAAATTTTTATATAATATTCCATGGAGAATTTCCTATAATGCGATTCCCAAATCTCCCAATAAACAAACCCCGTGGAATATATCCTATGGAATTCCATGGAGATTCAGAACCCCATAAAGAACCTCCTTTTGTCTGAACAATCCTGCTGAAAAATCGTATTTTTATGATAAATTCTGAGCTGGATTTTGTGTAGAGTTCTGTGGAAATTCTATATGGAAGCTGGAAAGTATCTGGAGAGAGAAACTGTTTTTAAAAAATAAATTTTGCGTCTGTATATTTGTAAATATTTTCACAAGGGTTCTCCATTGAAAATCAATTTTCGAAATCCAAATGTGAAAACTGCTTTATTTATCAAGAATTTTTCCATACGGCCTAATGTCAAATTAAAATTTAAATATTCATTACAAATACGCTCTAGTTTGAAATTACTGTACTTCTACAAAAATCGATCTGAAAAGCGTAGGAAGTTGAAATCAAGTTGAGAATGATTTGCGCTGAAATGATCATTAACAAATGTGTACAATGAATTTATCCAGGTTCAAAGCTTAATTGAGATGCGAATTGGCTAAGTTTCATTTTGGATCTGTTTACTGTTACTCGATGCTAAATTGGATAATTTCTTTCTCTCCACTACCAATACGCTCGTGATTGATTTCACGTTTCCTATTACTAAGGAAACACATTTTAGTGTCGCTATAGTTATTTTACAAACTGAAAATAAATCTTCCAGAAACTTCAGCAGAAAATCCCACACATATTTTCATACTCTCCAAGTGACATTCCGAAGCTGAAAGCCTAGAGCTTTAAGTCAAACATAAAAAAATGTATGGAGTATTTTTCCTCCCGTACAGATTTACAAGCAAAAATACTTTCTAACGACCCAGAAAAAGTAAATCGCTCCAAATGTTTTTGTGCAGGGATTTCTACTTTACCTCTAGTTTATATTTCATTTGGGCTCTCTCGACATGCCAATTTTGATTTATCCTGAAAAGGTGAATGAATTCAGTAACTTGTACAAAAGTTCAACAGGAGTCTATTTTTGCACAGGATAAGACTCTTCTGACCTTTCCACGATATCATTAAAATTTATGGAATTTTCTGCATTATAACATTTTCAGAATTTCAGTACTTCGCCTCCGCTTCTAATTTTATAAGGATGCTTTTCAATCTGCTTTGTTGAGAGACATGCCCTTTATTCTCCAACGAGTTATACATAAGATACTCAATTAATTGTGCGCGGATACCATTCAACTTATTGGAATTATTATTAATAATCGATCTCCGATAACCTCCAATTATCTTGAATGCTTCCAATATACATTCATGATTGTGAGAGGGATCTTTTACGTCTAATATTTACGATTATTGGTCCAATGTTTCAGATTCTTAAAAATATTCTCGTATTTTTGAGACTGAACAACAAATATCTTAAATCCTGCTTATTCAAAACCAAAATCTTCTATTGAGAATTTTATCGAATTAAAACATTGATTTAATAAAATTACCAATGTCTCCTTATTCTACTAGAATTTCACTTGAGCTTGCATCATTATATACAAACGTTCCTCTAAATCTTCTGCTCAACAGTATTGAAGAAATTCAAGATGTTGTCATGGTTGCCGACAAGATTATTGACTACAGAATAGTTGGTATTTGTTACCGGTATCACTGGTCCTTTTATTTAACAAAAAAAGTTAAACAATGACGTTTCGCCCTCTTAAAATAAGACCTTATCAGTTAAAAATGAAAATCGAGCGTATCAAAAATCTATGTATAGGGCCAACATTTTCGTTTAAGCAATTCACTATAGGACGCTATGATCAAAACACAATTGTGATGAATCTTTGGTCTCACCATTATCATCGAAGACACCTCATCAAATTGAGTTTCAAAATTTATTTAGAATTATTATTATATGTAAATAGTTGAGATTGGATAAAATGAATGGTTGCAAGGTATGGTAAGGATTAGGGAATGACAAAGGTAGAATAAACACGTGTTGGCCCGCAATACAAAATTTTTTTTGAATGATAAAAACAGGTTTTTACGAATGTGTCTGTCTGTATGTCTGTATGTCGGTATGTCTGTATGTCTGTCTAAATGTCTGCCTGTCTGTTAGCACGATAACTTTCGGAAAAACTAATTGATTTGATTGGTCTTCAGTATACTCTCTCGGTATCAGAAACTGAAGATCAAGTTCGTTAGCCAGCTTTTTTCGAAAAAAATTCATAATGCTAGAGCATTTTTAACATTTTTTATACCATTTTTTTCAAGACTCGAAAATTGTAAGTACACCTTCCGGTAGTGAGTAATAAGAGGAACAGTTTATCCTCATGACGTTTTTAGATGAAAACAAAATTGGCCGAGTTATGATGTTTTCAAAATTCAAAAATATGAACAAGAATGAGAATTTTCAGCCAAGCAACGGAAGATATGAAACAAAGATATAGGATAAAAAATGTTTTTTTTTTTGGGAGCCCTATAAGATGGTCTTCACAGCTTCTTGAATTTTCTCAAAAAATCGAAGAATCAAATTTTGTTTGCACAAAAAATGATCAGAAATAGAAAGATTTATTTTTTGGTCAATTAATGCAAGGTACGGGAAAATATAAATGAACCAAAATTGGACACCAAAAAAAGATCTACTAATTTTCTTAAATTGACTTTTTGATAGGACAAGTAGTTCTTGCTTTATTAAAAAAATACCATATATAAAGGAAGAAAATCTGCCCGCTGCGCCTGGGGTGCGCTTCATTCGGATATCGCGCTTCGCGCTCAGCTTCTAACGAGCTGGATGGAAATTTGGATGGAAAATGGTATTTTTTTATTTTTGTAAGTGCGTTATCGTGATCAAAATAAAAAATATTCGTTTTATTGAAAAATAGTCAACAGTAAATTTGTAGATTTCTTTAAGGTGAACAAGTTTGATACTTTTCATTTTTTTTGCATCTCGCATAGTTTTACTAATAAATGGAATTTTTCATTCTTGGTAATATTTTTTATGATTCAAACAAAAACAATGCATCTTATGAAAAAAGTGCTTCAGTAAAATTTGTAGATCTTTTAAAAATGAAAAATTTTGGTCCTTATCATTTTTTTTGCATCTTGCATAGTTTGACTGCAAATGTGCATTTTTTATTTTTCAAAAAGCTATTTCGATGGATGAAACCAGAACCATTGTTCAAAAATGGCTGGTCAACGAACTCGTCTTTTCTTTTCCGGCCTCCGCGTAAAACCTTTCGCATAAAACCAATACCTTCTCATTCAGAATGAGAATTAAAAAATTGAACTTTCGGACATTTGTCACAAGCTTAGAAAAGAACGAATAGACACAAGTTCTTTACCAGGGAAATATCTTTAAATGTGTATAAGTTTTTTATAATTTTTCCGATAGGACGCGTGATAATATAAAATAAATAAGACATTAAACAAATAAATTTCTATAAAAAGTACACAACATATGAAAAAAAATTGGGCAACAAAAGTTCTCTACCGTTTCGGACAGATTCTGATCGAGTGCGCAGCACGAGACACTAGATGAGAATTTGTTAAAGCCGAAGAAGCTTCAATAAAAGAGAATTCACAATCATCAATTAGGGAAGTACTTAGGCCGAGCGCGTAGCGCGAGGTAAGTTTATCATCGAGCGCGAGATCCGACAGACGCGCGCCGTAGGCGAACTCAAACTTGCGAGCGAAGCGAGCCATATATTGCACAATGAGAATGTGTCTGCGCAGCGGGAAAATTTTTTATCCTCAATTTATCTAAGTGTAACTATCTGAATATATAATTCTAAATAAATTTGAAAACTCAGTTTGGTGGCGGGTCTTTAATCGTTAATGGTAAGACTAAATATTCATTACAATTGTGTTTTGATCATAGCGCCCTATAGTCAATTGCTGAAACAAAAATTTTGTCCTCTTACATAGATTTTTAATACGCTTGGATTTTCATTTTTACCGTATAAGGCCCTACCTTTAGAGGACAAAACGTCGTTGTTAGTACGTTTTCTATGAAATAAAAGAGATTTGTGATTATTTATAAAATTTGTGGTAATTCATGAAATTTATGGTAATTTATGTAATAATATTAAATACATCCTGCGATAATTTATTCTTATAATATAAAATCTTCACGCTGTGTAGGCACATTCTTTTGGAACTCAAAAGCAAAATGTCAATTACTTCAATTGATGATTGCGATTTTTTTTTTTTTTTTTTAAGTTTCTTCGACTTTAACGAGTACATTCTCATCGCGTGTCTCGTGCTGCGCACTCGATCAAAATTTTTTCAACACGGAAGAGAGATTTAGTTGCTTCATTTTTTTCATATGTTGTGTACTTTTTCTAGAAATTCAATTTTCTAATCAATTATTTCGTTCTTTACGACTGAAACAAAAGCTTCGCATCTAATGGGAAGAATGATCAGAAATTTACAGATATTCTTCTGGCGAGGAAGTCGTTTCTGTTGGTTTTTTCCATAGCTTGTGTAAATTTTACTCAATTTGTAGATCCTTATTGTTTGCACAATTTTTGTTTATCTCTGTTTTCCCGTACCTTGTACAGTTTGACCAAAAAATGAAACTTTTATTTTTCATTATTTTTTGTGCGACCAAAATTTGAAGTTTCGATTTTCGAAGAAATTTAATTTTTATTTTTTTTATTTTTGAATTTTGAAAATGCTATCACTCTGATAATATTGTTTCAATAAAAAAAAATCATAAAGATAATTTGTTTCACTTATTACTTGCTACAGAAAGCCGTACTTACGATTTTTGAGCCTTGAGAAAAATGGCCTCAAAAATGTTCAAAATGCTATAACTTTTTGAATTTTTATCCAAAATAGCTGGCTAACGAATTTGAACTCCAGTTTTTGAAACTTATAGTGTGCACTAAAGGCCAATCAAATACATACTTTTTTTCAAGAGTTATTGTGCTAACAGATAAACATACATACATACATACATACATACATACATACATACATATATCCATCCATACACACATACATACATATATACATACACACTCATTCGTAAAAATTTGTTCTTCGGGTTCAGGGGGTCTTAAAACGAGGAAATTTGACAAAAAAAGAGGGGGGGGGGATATTACACATATCTAATATCTTTTCTGATGAGGATATAAAAATGCATAACTGACGTCATATCCTAGCCATTTATATAAAACGACAATCGACAAGTTGATGTAATAAAATTAACAATGATAGAACTGGCCGGGATTAATCATTCATTGTGCATGCATAAAATTTTTTTTGAAATCGGTTTGTGTTCCAAAAAACAACCAGATCCCTCAAAAAAAATTTTCCAAAAGGAAATTTGGGAAGTTGATAGACATTTCGTAATAGAGCACTTGAAAAAAAAAACAGATCCGTCGCGTACGCTCAGTTGAGAATCGTCTTGAAAGGTATGTCAACGGATATTGATATTTTCATAAGTCATAAAAAGGAGAAAAACATAAAATAAATAATATTTTATCTATTTTTCTTCATGAACTGGATTAAATATAATGCAGTTGATCTTCGACACTGCAAAATATTTGTATACTTTGTTAGAAAGAATACAACTTTTATCTTTTGTCTCCAGTTACTATTGACACAGGCATATCGAGTCTCTCATCTGCCCGCTTTTATAACTTTTATTAATTTTCTTGAATCTGTTGGAATCTTACGATTAACACATATTTTATTAATTTTGGAAGCTCCACCCCTTTTGTATTCATCCATAGTTGAATCGATAAATTTAATGAAAAGCGGGCAGATAAGAGACTCGATATGTATGTGTCAATAGTAACTAGACACAAGCGATAAAAATTGTATTCTTTCTAACAAACTATACAAATAATTTGCAGTGTCGAAGATCAACTGCATTATATTTAATCCAGTTCATGAAGAAAAATAGTTCAAATATTATTTATGTCATGTTCTTTTCCTTTTAATGATTCATGAAAATATCAATATCCTCTGACATACCTTTAAAGACGATCCTCAACTGAGCATACGCGATTGATCTTGTCTCTTTGGAAGTGCTGTATTACGAAATTTCTCTCACCTTCCCAAATTTCCTTTTGGAAAGTTTTTTTGGGAGATTTTTCTAACAATGCATTATTTTTTTAACTTCTTCGATTTTGGTCTCTACAATTCTTGAATATGTACAATAACCAACGTATACAATGTATATGTTGGCTGATTTACGACTGCCTTTACTTTTGGAGTCAATACTTATGGGAGCAGGATGCTATCTGCTCCTGCTCTCATAAAATAATGTTGTTTTCTTTTCAAGGAGATTTTTTCTTCTTCTACATTTGAAATCAATTTTAAATAAGTTTTTTCAAAAGCTAATTCTTCGATTCTTAAATATGCTGACTATGGACATTGTACTTCTAATCTAACATCTTTTAATTTCAACACACAATTTATTACTTATTCTCAATACGAACTCAACTCTGTATTCTTAGATTCCAAAAATTTGTTATAATCCTACCCCATCATCGTATTTCTATTGCCATCTCAACTTTGTGATCTCTTACAACAAACAAACACTCAAGCATATACTCCAAGGATTGTTGGCTACTGTAACTGAAATTATACTACCCATGATCATGCCTCTGATTAGAAACATCATAAATTCTGCTGAATAATTCTTCTATCGAGTATTCCCTTTTAAAAAATGAATTTATATCATATCCCTATAAATAGTCCATGAATTTGAATAAATAATTCAAAAGTATATTTGCATCAACATTGTACTAGATCGGGATGTAAGTTCATTTTTGCTTGAATATTCTCATATTGAGGTATAGAAGTTCAAAGCTCTCACTTCACGGTTCGCGAATTTTTGACATATCGGAATATGATCATCGTTCTGCATAAAAGTGCAACGAGCGACTTGTATACAAATCATGTCAGTCGCCAAGTGTTCGAAAAGCTGTTTGACGTGGAAATGTTCATTCCCTATGGATATAGATATAGATATGGATACTAGAAATATAGGGTACATACATTCACGAGTAGTCGTCCATATCTCTTTCAAACACGTGCCACTGGCATCAGAGGAAAGTCGGATCGAACAATTTTGATTCTAAATCACATCCTCTTTCGACAAAATAAGTAGGTACACTTATTTTCCATTTTTTTATTACAGGCAGTCATTCTTAACGACGTCGACGTCTGTTTTTTATGCCAGTGTAACATAAAGAACAGGTACGATTGTAATCCAGCCCTGACATCTTTGTTAATCCTTACACTCACAGGAGACGATATATCGGCTACCTTTTTTTTTTCTTTTTATCTCAATATTTTTGCGATATCATGCTGGATCCTCTGATTTTTTGCATTTTCAGATACACATAGCTTGAGTATTTGTGATGCTGATGACATTTTATAATTATTAATTATTTTTATCAACAAATAGGTACGAAAAGAGGGAGTCTTCGAGTATCTAATTCATCAGCGAGAAAATATGATCGTGAACATACACCGAAAGTACTGATTGTTCAAAATAACATGAGAATCAGTGTATTAGCAGAAAAGTATAACGGTGGATTCAATATGGCGGCCGAAATGATGAACAGATGACTATTTTCTATCTGTATGTACCTTTACGTGTCTCAAAATATATATTTTTCTCCAGATTTTCCAACTTTCCATGCTACTCCACGTGAAGGTTTTATTTTATGTCTGAAATCAAATATGGCGGATCCAACATAACGAATCCAATACGGCGACTCACATATTGATAGCTCATATTCCGTTGAAAATCCAAAACGGCGACATTATGGATTCATTATTTTATATGAAGAAAAAACTGTTTCCTTGCACCAGCTATAATTTCATGAGGTTTATATTTTTGTTTTTCAGGAAATTCCGGAATTTCGGGAAAAACGTGGGATCCGTAAAAATTGAATTTAGAATACAATGACATAGATATTATCATCATTACAAGTGTCATAATCCAAGTGACCTATTTTTAGCGGACTGCGTTCTTCAATACAAATAAAAAACAAAGTGTAAACCAAAAATAGACAAAACGTGTAATATTTAGTCCACCATATTGAATGCGACATTCTGAATTTTCAAAATCTGATTCCGGATTTGTAATCAGCGACCCCAAAAACCTGCGTAAACATATGTTAATCTAAATTTGACGCAATGTAAAAGTTTCAGTTCGCCATATTGAATCATCCTTTTTGAATTTTCGAAATCTGATTTCAGATTCATAATCAGCAATCTCAAAAACCTACGTATACATCTGTTAATCCAAATTTGACATTATGTAAAATTTTCAGTTCGCCATATTGAATCTGCCATTTTGAATTTTCCAAATCTGATTTCAGATTCGTAATCCGCGACCTTGAAACCCATGTATACATCTGTTAATTCCAAATTTGACAGAATGTGAAATTTTTAGTTCGCCATTTGGAATTATTCAAATCTGGTTTCAGATTCGTAATCAGCGACCTCAAAAACCTACGTGTATACCTGTTAATCCAAATTTGACATAATGTCAAATTTTCAGTCCGCCATATTGAATCCGCTATTTTGAATTCTCAAGATCTTATACCAGATTCGTAATCAGCAACTTCAAAAACCTACGTAAACATCTAATACACTGGAACTTCAAACTTAATCCAGCTTCGGGCTTGGGTATCGACGGCCTTGGAAAGAGTTCGAGTGAGCTGA
>WSXT02105579.1:0-11326 GCA_011762715.2 Neuroterus valhalla
TCAGGGGGTCTCAAAACGTGGACATTTGACAAAAACGGGGGGGGGGGTCAAATTTCACACAAATCTAATACCTTCTCATAATGATGAGAATGTAAAAATTCATATTTTCTTTGTAATCCATGTACTTTGTTATAGATTTATCTTTTTGGTTTAGGATTCAGCTATTTCAAGAAGATTGTTCTCTATTCCTCGAAATTCAGATGTTGAAAATTTTTGTTCCAAAACAATGTTGAAAATTAAAAATTTGGAAATCTTATTCTTTATTGAGTATGTTATTCTTTCCAGTTTAGAATTTGACGATTTGGTTCAACATTAATGTGCTTGTTCTATGATCGTATTTTGGTTCAAAACTAATCTTTTTGGATAAAAATTCATCATTGTATACAAGAAATCGAGCTATTTGGTTAAAAGTTGCAGCTTTTATGTTGAAAGCTGAATTATTTCATTAAAAATGGAGCTTTTTTGTGAAAGTCATCTTCTTGTCATCTATGGGAGACAGAACTGTTTTATGAGAACCTTCTCTCCTTGAAATGAAAATTTATCTTCTATGGTACAAGCGCCATGTTTTCCTATGGGGACAAGTATTTCTATATTTCTTGAAAATTCAACAATTTCGGTACTGTAAGAATAAGCAATCAGTAACTCTTCTTCACTGACTGTATGTGTACGAGTAGTGGGGAGAGCTCCCTTTTCGGGTCTGCCGGGTGCTGCAGCTAGCGCGTAGTTCTTTGTGATTTGTTTCACCTCACTCACTTACATCTAACAGGTACATTTATTTCCTCAAGTAAAAAATTGGATTGTTGCATTCCAAATTGTTCTTTATGGATTGTGATCTCACATATTACGGTAATGGATTCCCCTTGCTTGATTGACAATGATATTGTTGGTTAAAAAAGTTAATTTTTTGAATAAAAGTTCCAGTATATTGTCGGAAAGAGAATAGAGTACAGTTATCAACGAGAAAGGGGGAGGGGGGTAAAAAATAACCCGAAATTCAGTAACGCTGTTTATGAGCAGCTCCTAACACTAACGCACTGTTTTGGGAATGAATTTAAAGTTTGAAATCTTCTGATTGCAGGTCACATGAGGTCGATGTCCATTCGATGGCGAAACAGCAATGCCGAATCTCATATCCAAGCCTTGAGGATGCATTCGCGGCAAATATGCAAAAAAAACGTTTCTGGAGACGATGCCGCCATCACTTGAGTTATAAATTTTGTCGATTGATGGAGTAAAATTTCTGATCACATATCCAAAAAAAAACAACTGCATCAACTTGTATATAGGTTCTCACCATTTGTTGAGAAACTGGAGAGAGGAATTAGTTTAGCATGATTCTTTTATTGAATACAATTTTTTCTTAGTTAAGAATTTTAAGCGCAGATGAGAGGAAGTATGCATATTGTAAATATTCATCATCATATGTGAGTGAGTTAAAATATTGCAGCTTGATATTTTCTTCTATGATAAAACTTCATAATATCAATATTCTTTGAATAAATTACCCGGATGTTATTGATGCTGGAATTATATCATCAATATTAATAATAATTCATATAAAAGCGGTGATTTGTATTGGAATCAATTGCTCAGACAATGACTATACATCGAGATAATGTTGAAAGAACTTGAGTTCTTTTTAGTCTTGTAACTATGACTTTTTGTAATGTTTTCACAATGACTATGGATATCACCTCAAGATTACATCCTTTCCAAAAAATATAAATGTATACACGTTGTTTATTACAATAAAGTTGTTGTAATTTGATTAAGTATCTTCAAGAATCAATACCTATTCCACTTTATTCATAATATGTTCCTTAAGGATTTACATGAAATCCGTTGCTTAATCCTTTACATTTTTCTTTACAGTGCATCTGACTTCTGCTTTCTTTTTCCCTAATTTTTCACTCGCAATTTCGATTGTTTTCTCCCTAACACTCCCCTGATCATTCCTCTTTACCCATCTACCTTTTTCTACCTCTTTCATACATTCTTCTCCACTCCCATCTAACCGTAAAATTATCTCAACACTCACTTGCCATACTTTCCTCTTTTCCTCACCCCTGATACGATGATTATATGCATGTTCGCACGTCTCTCTCACCCATCCGCACACTTTTTTCTTCTTTCTCCATCCGTGTCCCAATACATTTCTTCATTTACTTTATTTCCTAGTCTCCATCCAGCTTTTCTTGTCCACCTTCTCTTCCCATCGTCTTTCCAAATATTTATGAAATCTTCTCTTCATTACCTTATACCATTTCTTGTTTCTTGATTCCTATATCAGTCCCCATCTGTTTGTTTCTTGCATTTCTCTATCTCTTATTTACAATTGCTGAAAACCCATAGTGTTCACTACTCCTATCCCGCAAAATCTGAAAAATACATTCCTCTTTTATTCCTATCGCGTTTATTCTGCGTTGCTTTCTCCTTTTTCTTCCACCTCTTTTTAACACTTCCTCGATAACTACCGCTCCTTTCCTTGTCTTCAAATCTCCACGACCTTCTTACTACCTCTCAACTTATCCCTTTGAGTCTCTTCTTTCTTACCATATAAACTGGCGTCCTCTACCCCACTCCTTATGCCCATCTAATATATTTCTCTTGTATCTTCATTACCTCCGTCCTTGCCTTCCATCCTTATACTCCTGCCCCATAGCTGAATATCGTCTAGGCCTGCGTAACCTCATTGGCCTCTTTAAGTCTTTTTGGAACCTGTTGCTCTTTATTCCTTTATATTCTGTTCTCTATTCCCTTGCACAATTAAATTAATATACTAAGATTTCTCTACCTTCTTCAACTTTTCATCTCGCTGTTCATTTTTTCCTCTACTCATCTTTTTTCTAAACCTCAATGACCTTAGTTCGATCTATATTAAGACTCAGTCTTGTTCCATCTAAGTATTATTCCAATCCTGTTGTTGAACACGCCATTTCTCCCTCACTATCCGCTAAGAGCACTTAATCATCTGCATATGCCGGTGTGTACATACTTCCTTTACCTAACCCTCCTGCCTATCCTTTCATCTCCATTTCCTTCTCCAAATCTAGAATAGAAATATTGAACTGAATTTTTTAATTGTTCCTCTACCCCTAGCTTACTTCTTTGTTGTCTCTTTGAAGATTTCAGCTTCTTTTTTTTCTAGAACTTCCTCTTATCAATTTTTTTCCAAAGCTCTATCTATATCTACACCCCTATCTATATCCCTTTCTCTCCTTCGATTCTTCTATTTTTAATATTTTTCAGCATGTAGCCATTAACTATCACTATGATAGATTCCCTTGATCATTTCTGATTCGATCAAACTCTTTACTCTTTCTCTAATACTTGCTGCAACTTCTCCAAAACAATTGAAACATATATTTTGTAAATAAAAAATGCCGAGAGTCCACGACAACTTCCAGACAAGTTCAGCATTTCATTGCTCCAAAAAGAAGTTTTCTTTAGAGACGTTCCGGAAATAAACTAATTTCCTAATCAGACTAGAACATCATATATAATTAGATGATTGAATAGGAGTCAACATATAATGGCATGTAGAAGTTTTCCCTTTAGAATTTAATTGTTAATGCTCGCATAACCAGTAATAAATCTGGAGCTTCACTCCGGTTCCACATCAAAAATTTCTATTGTTTGTACATTTTACTCGTACTAACTTCATACTAAATGAAATATTATTGTCTTCACTCTTTACGTCTACATTGAAAAGGATTTTTCCTGTTCTTATACTTTTATGTCAAATTGGTCTCAGGTTTGCCAAGTAGACATTTCGTCAAGTGATTCTGAATTTTATACGAACACTCACAATTAAATTTTGAATGGAAAACTTCTACATGTCATTATATGTTGACTTCCATGCAATCCTCTAATTGTATATCATGTTCAAGTCTGATAAGGGAATTAGTTTGATTCCGAAACGTCGTAAAAAAAACTTTTTTTTTGGAGCAATAAAATGCTGGACTTATCTGTAAGTTGTCGTGGGCTCTTGTCATTATATAATTAACTTTCACATGCCCAGACGGGAATTTTCAAGGATTCAGCATTCTCACCCTCTTCTCCTTCAATTCATATCTTATAAATATAGGGTCAGTATGCGCGTCATCCCCCTATCATATTAAACCTCTTCCTCTATTCCTCCCTGCGCTATCGGTACCCCTCTCCCTCCCTTCGATATCCCTTGCTAGCCTTTCCCTCTTTATGCCATGTTGCACATTATTCATGTACACGCCTTCAAATTCTATTCTCTATATTTCCACACTTCATTAAGGTTTTATTCTATTCTTTCTGCCTTTCCCTCTCCAACTGACCTTTTTGCCGGCTCTATTTCTTCTCTTGTGATGTCCACTTCTTCGTTCCCCTACATATTGTAATTTCCTTTCCTACTGCTCCTAACAGCTACATAAAATATTCTCTATATTCTAAGATTCTAATCTCTCAATTCTCTCACTTGATTTTTTTCCTCTCTCTATTGAATCTTTACCATATTTTTCTCCTCTGCTAGCCTTATCTGCCTCCTCTCTAAAGTTCTTATTCCTTTCTCTTTTTTATATCACATAAGGCATTATACTGCCCTTTTTATCTTCTCTATACTCTCGAACTGATGTGGACAGACATGTTTGAATGTCTGATTGAACCAAACATTGTCTAGATGCCAGATTCTCTCGATCTATTCTCCAAACCGGTGACCTATATTGAGTCCCATTATCAGCCAATATTTGTTTCGGCTCTCTCATTTTCGAATCGTAAGAATTTTGAATTTTTCAAGCATTTGAGTATAAGCACGTTAGATGGCATAAAATTTGACGTGATTGGAGAATGCATCCGAAACGACAAAAATGTATTGGGCGCCTTTAATCGAAATTGATGAAGGACTAGAAGAATCAACAGTGATTGGATTTTCTGGTTCAGATGATAATAAAATTGACATATTTTCACATCGAAAGAATCATGGCAATCGATTTAATAGTTATCCCTGACAGAAGAAGTATTTTCAAGTTATGTGTTTTATGATCACAGTGATGTAAGATTTCTTCAAGCGCTCGATAATGGTCTTTGAATTTCAAAGATTCAATATGGTTTTAGATTAAAACTAGAAAATGATCTGAAAGTGAAGTTAGAAGGTTGTAAGGCGTCAGGAAAATAAGAACGCGTGATTTGCGAGTCGACAGGAAAAATTTTATTGACCTTTTCACACCGTGAAAAGATCCTTTTGGTTGGCGGGTTACACAATTGTCCAGAAAGGTTATTGTTAGAAACACAAGCACAAAATCAAAGAGAAAAATAGCAACAAACTCTGTTGATAGTAAGCAAAAATTAAGGTAGTGAGTTTACACAAGACGATCGTACAGAAAAGCGGCTCGGATCAGGCCCTCCCAACTCTCATGGGTGAATATGAAGAATTATGATTATTATTTTAGGCGTAGTACAAGTTGCGGCCAACCGCATCTATGCTTGTTCCGCACACATGATTTAAAATCGAAACAGCTTAAGTGACAACTTTTTTTAAATGTAAATTTGACGAAGGTGAAATGAAAAAACGTAAGTGTGTTGTTCCTGAATGTCCCTTGTCTTGCGGCATAAAGCATCGCCAATTTCCGAAGGACTAAAAACAAGGTGTGAAGTGGTTAGAAGCGGTATCTGATCCACTCCTGACAACCTAACCTATGTTCCAGATTTCTAAATTGAATATTTTTACCATAAAGTTGATAAAGCAAGTGAGAAACATTCATCAAAATAGGGAAGGTGTAATAAAGTACTTCGAGCATACTTTCGAACATTTTTTCACTTTCTTTATTGATAAATATCATCAATTTGAAAATTTATAACATATATACACTGCTCATATATAGCACCCACACACGAAACAGACAACACCTTGTTACTTTTGGTTCAAGTTGCGGCCAACTGTTGGCGCTGTGCTTCTTCATATTTCTACCATCAAGTTGGGGGGGCCTGACTCGGATCATGTATCGAGCAGTACTAAAACTGTCCCCTTGACCCGCCCAGGCACTCGATAACCCAAGAGGATGGGAGGACTGCATGACCAGGGCCGTACAGGATTCGAGATCACGCGCGAACACGACAGTAACTATTATAGGGAAAGGAATCTCCAACACATATTTTTGATCATATTTTTGATACTTATATCACGTTGTTGACTTTCAGATAGCTTTTAAAATTACCTTTCAACTTTATGCGCGAAACTAGTGTCGGATAGTTTATTTCCAGTCAAATGATATCCAAATTTATCAATAGGTTATTGACAGCTTATTCAGTTTTTTCAAACCTTTCGAATTTACTGTTTGGATTGCGACTAGAAAAATCAACAACACTATTGTCTCGACCAGCACAATATTGGACATCGTACCCGCAATTTCACGGTATGATTCTCTACGGGATCAGTCTCGAGTTCAAATAGTATGTTGCATTACAAGGGGTGAAACCGAGCGTTTGCAACCGAGTGCGAGGTTGCTGCCCGAGTAAAGCGAGAGCTGCAATCACACGGGGTGCAAGAGCTCGGTTTTCCCCCCTGTAATGCATATCGTTTTTCATAACAACTCTACTGAAATTGAGATTTTCGGTGCTCGTAGAGCGTGTTGAAACTGTAGAAAATCACACAACTCGCGATGCAAAATTGGTTCACTTTATGTCGTTCTTCGCTTTTCAGGGTTATGTATATCGAGGTATCACTTGAAGTTGGCGACAATCGTTGAAGCGAGCGTACGTATTGCAGTAGCTCTATCTCTATTAGAACGGCGGTCTAAGAGAGAGGGAGAGAGAGTCGACGAACATTTCGATCTATCACGGAGTTTCATCTCCAGGGTTGAAACTTTGGAAGTTTCATTTCCCAATAAATGTTTTCTTTTTTTTTGTAATAGCATAAATCACTGCAGGAATCTTTTTTCGTCGTACCAAAGCTTATTTCCGCTCCATTTATACATCTGCTTACCAGATAGATGATATTATGACTAATAAATTGATTGATCCGATCAAGACTTGCGCTCATGCCCAAATTCAAAGCACATGTTTTCAGCCTAAATGAGACATCTGGCAGTATGTGCCCCAATTCGATACAGTTTACTTTATTTTGCGTTCATTTTCCAAAGGCAAAGGTATGCTTCTCAGTCCAATCCTAATGATTTTTCTCTTTTAGCAAGTTACGGAAAGGATAAGCGTTATTTCCATGACGAACACAAAACTGCAAATGATAATAGAAAATTCCGGAAGACTGCTGTAACTGATTCAAATGTTCGAAGTTTTGGGTTTCCATACATACAAGAATGAGATAAGGTTCCGATGTTTTCTGACAATATATGAGTGTCAGGGATATGACCTCTATTTTTATCTCCATTGTTTGTTATTGATCTCGAAACACGTGCACATTGGTTATCAGAATCTGAATCAAAGAATATAAAGCCGACAAGGAAAACTCGTCATCGACTTTGTTTTCATTTCCATTGACAGTGCTATGTCACAATCTTTTTAGACGAGGCGCGTTGTCTGGCCTGATAACATCGCGCCAATAAAATTCGTGTAAATTATGGGTTCCTTGTAATCTGTGAGCCTAATCATTCTTAGCATGATGTGACGGAGGGTATTCAAATCCAACATTATTCGAATTCAGTTGGGGAACATTAATTGGACCAGACTCAGAATTTTTAGATCTACAGGTGTAAGTGAGAAAATTTGTTGTTTGTATCCAATAATGCCGAACTTTATGTTCAGCATTAATACAAGCACCCTAAGGGTTATAACCAATCTGATCAGCATTTCGGTTCTTTAAGAGGGTCATTAGTATTATTATTATTTTGATCTCTTTGACTGTAACAAGCTCTGTGAGACTTCTTCTGTTGAGTTATTGTGTCATTGTGTGTCGCATCAAGATGAGCCACACCTATCCTCAATCAAGAAGAATTTTCTTGAGAATGCCCAATGAGACGGTTCATGGCGTCTTATTCCAGGTCTTTCATAGTTTCAAAATCCGGTGAGATTAAAACCCTGCATCCTGATGCATCCTGATTAAGCTGTTCTGAAGATACTGGCTATGGAAATTTAAAGCTTTTATCAAAAGATACGCTGGTGTGATACTAATATGGCAATCTCATTCCTCCAGTTTCCAAAGTTTTTTGTGCTGTGAATGACAATAATAAAGGAGAACACTGTAAAATCTTCTTGCTTCATCTATGCCTCAAATGTTTATTTCAAGGATTTCGGTACGTTATCATTGAAATCTTATTTAGTGAAAATTGATTCATTTTGATGGAAGTTACTATTTTTGTGATATAAATGGATTTTCTTGGAATCTCGGGGAATCGATTCATCCTTTGCGGTTGGATTTATAACATTTTTCTTTTGAATTCAAGTTTTTGAATGAACCAGAACTATTGAAATTCCATATAGTAAAAATTAATTTATTCTGATGGCCTTTGTATTTTTATGATAGAAAATGGATCTTCTTGGTGTTTCGGAAAATTAATTCATCCTTTCTGATTGGATTTAGAAGTTTTTTTTAATTTTGAGTTTCGAATGGAACAGAATTATTTGAATTTTATTCAGTGAAAATTAATTTATGTTTTATGGAGGTTTTCATTTTTGTGATAAATTCGGATCTTCTTGTTGGTATTTCGGGAAATTTTTGTCTGGCGCTTTCCGAAATGCGCTTCTATTTGTCCAATATTTGACAAAATATGTGTTTCCAATATTCTTTTGTGTACAAATGTTGATTTGAGGTATGGAAGAATCTCTAATCGGCAAAGCTACATGATTAGTTGAGTTTCAAGCTGAACAGATAAATTTTCAACGGAAAAGAGGATAACTTCTACTAAACGAAAAATTCTCAACAATATACGTAGACTTGCAACAAAATAGTTGCACTTTTTATCAAACCCAACGAAATATGACTCTTTATGAGTTACGCTCACCCCGTAAGGGATTATGGCTTAATGGTACAAAAAAAAAGAAGTTGCTTAAGAAAGTGAGTCTAATTTATTAGGTTACATATAAGATTAATTTATATTTACAATATTTACAAACTACTCTCAGTATTCATTCCATAGCTTATAAGTTTCCCTTCCTCCCTTAGTTTGCTGCCTTCCGAAAGCAAGCATTCTATTTGCGCTATCACTGATGAATTCTCCTCTCATTACTAAGTAAAAATCAATGGTTTCCCTTGTTGGTCCTTGCTTATGTTCCTAATGAAAAATTAATATCTAGAAAAACATAATCACGTATCATGATAGCTGCATTTTTATTAATCATTTATTTATTGTAAATCAAGGTAAGAGGAAAGAAAAGATTTGGCTGTGTATCGAAGGGGTTATAGATAATCACAGTAATGTCCAGTACAGCATTTTAATTAATAAGAGAATAATATTCTTATTTAATTCAGATCGTATATTTCACTTTGCAATAAATACCACAAGATTGTCAATAAAAACATGTTGGATTTTTGATTCGCTCAAAATAAGATTTCCTTTGCCGCTAGAAGGGGGCAGCAGCCATTTTGGTTTGGACACAACCGACCGCGACGCCACCGTACGGCCGTAAAAGCCTGACGAAATTGCCGTACATTTTGCGGGACCGCCGGCACATCTCGTTGACACTCCTTCTTATAGTCTTCATGCTTCCGCGATGAATTGACCAATGATTAAGGCCTTCTGTCACAAGACGCTATCTTAGGCGGGAAATAAGGAAAAGGTGGAAAAGTCGGAGTTGTGCTTTCCTCCATTTAAAAACGGTCACACGGTCGTATAACATCTCCTTGGAGATCTTTTCCTTTTAATTGTTTGTTTACGCCACGTCTGGCGGTGTGAGTTTTGAGCCATGGCCGAAAAGGTATTTTTTGTGATTTCAAGGAGTCTATGTGTTGTGAATTTGTCCTTAGTGCATTTTAAGTATTTACACGCCTGAATATTTTCAGCGTGGCGTGGTTTTTTATCTCTATGCCTTAATTGAAATGATATTTGGACCAAATTCATGGTTTTGAGTTCTCTGGTTTGGCATACGCATTCTTGCAAAGGGAGATTCCATCAAAGTTGGGCTGTCAGCCGGATCTGAAGGATTCTATTAGAATCGAATGCCGTACTAGACGAACCTCATTTACTGCCACACCTGAACGGCGATCTATTCTGCTGATGCTAATCCTTCAGTGGATATTAAACAATTCGGAAACAGGTTTTTATGGCTGTATTGAATGATCCACGCCTAGAATATTTTTACTTTTTGAACGTATGAACGTGTGTGTGTATGTGGAATTTTTTATTATCTGTTCGTTTGAGTTTATGGCTCGATATTTTTGCATCATGCACATTCTTCTAATGTGATTCTGGGTCATATAGACGAAAATTTAGTATTTTAGAAAATATAACGATTCGAAACCGTTAAAAATCAACGTGATAGATGATCTATTCAATTACGTGGAAAAACGACTATTTTTTATAATTCGCTAAAACATGTCAAAAATGAGTCGGAATATTTATAAATCGGACAAAATTAATTTTTGGAAAAAAACCGCTAAACGATCAGCTATCACTATAGTACCACGCCAGTAATGGTTTGTCGCTACTGACTTGCCATCGCTGGCGCCGTTATGGCCATTATGGATATTTAGTACTGCGCCAATACTAGGTAACAGTACTGCACCATTACGGGCAGTAAGGGTAATCATAAATTAAATATCAGACTTGATAGCAATCAAATCAGTTCTCTCTTCGACCGTCAAATGGTATATGATGAAATTTTGTGTGTCTTACGGTCTTCAAATAAAATTGAAAAACGAAACTGAATTGAAGTTCGTTTATTTAACGTTTCGGCACACTGCGTGCCTTTCTCAAGAATATGGTAAAATTGAAATGGATAATAACATAATTAAACCAGTTTTCCTTAAGTGTATAAAGGACGTGTAAATAAAAAATTATAATATAAATACCGGGATCCTAATAAAAACGAACATTGAAGAACAGTTCAATTTTAGAGTCAATACATGTCAAAGGAGAAATGAGTCAGACAATTTGTAGAATTCAAAGTATTGCTCCAAATGGAAAGATATGTTGAAAAAACAAACACATTTACATAAAAAACCTCCTAAAATTGAAGAGGCTCTTTTTGGATCAAGACTACATATTTATTTTGAAATGAAAGAAAACACCGAAGAAACATTGATAGTGTTTTGATACAAACGACGGACAATGACTGTACAGAATGTAGATGACTTAAGGCGCCAAAGCAACTGTATTTTTCTGAATTTTGAATTCACCTGATTATGCTTTGATAAATTTTGTTTACATTCATAATTTCTGTCTGCAAGTTAAAAGATGTTTTGTGA
>WSXT02105601.1:0-11325 GCA_011762715.2 Neuroterus valhalla
TTTTTTTCCCCCCCCCCCCCCCCCCCACTCCCTTCTCTCGTAATATTTTGCATTTTCATTGAAAAAGAGATTTCAAAAGATTTCTAGTGATTGGAAATAATTCTTCGAATGTGGAGGGATTTCAAATCAAGTTGAGATGGACTGCGAAGTATTTCAAAGAATATTGAGAAATTTTCACAGAATTGAACGACAAGAATTCCGAAACTATTCAGGGTTTTTAAAAGATTTCAATGGATTTCAAAAAATGCAAATTACTACAAAAGTTTGAAGGCAATTTCAAACCATTACAAAGAACAAGATCAGTTTTCACATAATTCAAGTCCTCTTAAAAGATTCCTATAGTAATTCGAAGAAATTTCGTAGTACAGTATCATAGAGAATCGTAATTTTTCAAGGGATACGACAAGATATAAAGAGATTCTAATGAGTTGAACCAGATTTCCAAAATGTTTCACTTCTCGACTTCATTTATTTTAATTGAACATTTTCAATATGTAATATTGTTCAATTATAAATAAACAATACGTTCATGATGTTATTCTCACCCCCTTGAAGCATTATTTTTGTCAGAAATGAGGAAAAAAATTCAAAACTCTTATTCTTTTCAAATGCGTCTATAAATTATTTAGTTATTAAACATTTCATTGCGCCTAATTATTCGATATACATTAAGATTTTCGAACAAGATATATTTTCATATGAAATAATCAAAATTCCAGCAAAAGGTCTTATAAATATAAGGAGGAACCAATTTGTCGGAAGTGAAAACTAAGAAAAAAATTACCAATTATTTATTGTGCATGGGAAACGACCATATCGTATATTCAAATCTTGAAAAAAATCCGAAATTTAGAAGGATAGGACCAATTCGAAAAACGTTTGAAGTGAATTCCCTGTTTCGAAGCAGAAATTATCATTCTTTACGGAAATTTCCTGCTTGAAAGTGAACATTAATATTTCTTACGGAAATATAGTTACTGCTTTTCTCTCAACAAATTTGGGGAGGGAAGTTTAAAATTTTGGTAAATTTTTCTTCACATAAAAAGAATCGTTATACTCATGTGAATTATGATTGGGAACAAGGATTTTTCAAAATCCGACACATTCTGACTTGGAACCGGGACTTTTCAAATTACCTTCTTCTACCTAAATGGCTTGAAAAAGTGTGCCAAAGCACAATCCAAACTCAAAATAATAATTTTTTGCTGAAATTGCGAATCCCGAAGTGAGAGTTATAATTCTTCACGGGAATCCCCGGTTCCAAGCTCAAAATTATAATTCTTCGCCAGAATTAGCCATCCTAAAATGAGAATTATAATTATGTCTTCACGGCAATTTCTTGTCCTAAATTCAAGTCAGGATCATTTTTATCCTTTACCAGGTTTATTCTACATTTAATTTATTTATCCCATGTCTCCACATAGAATTAGAGTAATAAAGTATAAAATAAAATCCTTAAACCATTTTTAGTTTGCATATTAGTACATTCGAGAGGAGAAATCCGGTTTTTCCGCGGTGGGCAGAATCCCCGGTCATTTCTCGAAATCCCGGTCAAGTTGACACCCTGTTTGAGTAATCCGAATTAGTGCGCCGCTTATTGACACGTGAATTAATTTGAAGTCACATCAGGAAAGGCTCAAACGTAAATAGCAACTTATTCTGAGATTGAAATAATAAAAAAATGAAAATATAATTTCAAAATTAATATCGCAAATATGCTTAAGAACCAAAATTGCTAATAAGATAATAATTTTATTGTTATAGATACAGAAGGACAGTTCGTTAGAAACCCCTACTTTCAAGTCTCATGACTTTTGCCAAATTTCCTAGCACCTGCTTACGGCACTGGGGTAATATGGATACGGTCTGACGTCACGCTCGAAGTCGGTTGTTGAGCAGCCGGTCAGGAGGGGGGAAGCTGCTGCCCCCTTCCCTCATCCGCCTTTACTTGGTTACTTTCATGTCTCGTTAGAGGTCATCTCACATCTGCAGCCTGAAATGTAGGTGGTAGGAATTTGTACTATCGACGGAAAAATACACAGTATAATATTTTTGACAGTATCTAATGTCAGAGTCTAATGACTATTGATCGTAAAATTCTTTGAGGGGTAATTTACTAATTTCTACATTTTTGTCGCATATCTCATGTTTTCCGTGATATATTTTTTTCTTGAAAATCCAGAATTGCCAGGCCAGGGAAATAAAAGGAAGAAACCAAATGAGGTAATGACGTACAAAAACGGTTCTTGGATTAACCCTGGAAGTAGAGTCCGATTGGACCATTTTAAATATTTGAATGTACTGGCTTATCACTGGACTTTGATTATAATGGATTGTTCTATAAATTTGAAATTGGAGGCTAAATTATAAGAGAAATTAAAAGGTAATTAAAATAGCGAGTACAAATAACCGACAGTCCTCGAAACACACGCCGCCTGCAGGTTGAAACTCGTCGAGTCCCGTTTGCAACTGCAGATTATGACTCAAACTTTCAACCTTTCAAGCCTCATCTTCATCGGTATTGTCGGTTATTTATCTCCACGTAGTCACGTACCGGTGATGACTTTGCAGAATGGAATGGTCGTGGCCCTGTTAGGGTCTTAAAATGGTATATACATATTTTTATACTTCCAATTTTGAATAACAACGTGAAAAACTTTGTTTTTATGCTGCAGTACTTCCACATTTTAAAAAGTCGCGGATCCGCTACTGGCGCTAAATATTTATATTGCAACAAAAAAGTACAATTCTTTCCTTCAAAATTTAAAAAATATGACATTCTTTATTGTGATATCATTCTCACAGTAGGAAGTACCATGACATGGCTGAAATATAAGCATTTTTTACAGTTGTTCATACAATTACAAGCGGAATATCGAATTGTTATATTTTTTTATTGCCATGAGAGTGCAACTTTAACCAAAAGCTTTAACCCGTCTTCTGCGAAACAGGTGAGGCTTCCGTGAGTTCCGTGCATCGTGTGGAGTTTCACGAAACTATCGCGAGATGACAGCATTTGTATGTTTGAAAATCAATTTTCATTATTTGACTTTTATATATGATGAAGCTATTATCTGGCGGACCAAGCTTCCCTACATATTTTTCAGAAGTTGGAAGAAACTGCAATCGAATGATTTCTTTATTTTACAAGATTTTTAAGGTATTTCAAGTAATTTAACAAGATTTCTGGACATTTCAACGGGGTTTCTTCACGGAACTCTAATAAATAAGTTATATTTTTGTGATATATATATGTGTGTGTGTGTGTGTGTAAAGAAAATAAGACAAAACTCACAGTAGTGATCTTTAAATTTTAAAGCTCTTCAAAGGCTATAAATTTTGGAGTCCAGACGATCCCTCGTCTACCTGCACTGCATAACCTTCTTAGAAATTATAATTGCATATTAAGCCCTCTCGAATTTCGACTCAACGTAATTACTGGCCCTTTATGAATCAATTAAAATTCATAAGTATTTCCACATATTCTGTAATGAGGCTTCATAATTACAGTAATATACAAACAGGTGCATGCAAAATTCTTGATACACAGTTTCGCTCTAATTTTTTTCTTCAACAAGATTTTTGTTTGATACAAAAAATTAGGGTCGCTGCTGGACCCAAGAATGGCCAGGATTTTTTTTTTTTTTATCTATAGTAAACCTTTCTACTCTCTACAGATTTTAAACACTTGATATCATATACGTAATATCAAGTCATCAGAAAAAATTGCATAATTTTTTGCACACAATTATGCATTTTTTTATGAGTTCGATTTAAAATTCTTTTGAGTTTGAAATATTTAGTTTGTAAGATTTTTAAGCACAAGATATTTGCGTAAGTCTTCATGCTTCTGAAAATTTGCATTTTTTAGTCCTTATGCGAATTCAAATAAATTCAAATTTTTTGTTTAGAAAAAAAAATTATCTTCAGAAATTTCGGTACCTCCATGGAGTGTAACGCGTATTTTCCATAAAAAAAAATATTTTGTAAATTTTTTACGGAATCGTCAATATTGGGCATATGGAGTTGTCCCTCAACATTTGCCTTCAAAATCGTCCTTGGAATCCAAATGAAAAATTACTATTATATTTTAGAAAAGTGCTTACAAATTGCAGTTTCATCTGGAATTTCTAACTTTAAGTTAGAGCAAGGTAATAATTATTAATGGAATTCAATATAGTATTGGTCAGAACAATTTATGATTGCTTACACAAATTTTCTCTTAAAGCATATTTGAAGTCGCCTACTTTTTTTAAACTTTGATTATTTTATTACCTCGCACCCTAAGTAAAACGTTATTGACAAAAAGTTGGAAATTTCGGATAAAATCCCAACTTTCTAGCATTAATCCAAGAGAAGTTCGTTGTAAATAATGATAAATTGTTTGATTTTTTTCCAGAAATTTTAAGACTATAATATTATATACTTATAAATATTAATATTAGTTCATATTATTATTATTATTATATTCTAAAAATATTGCAATAGAAAGTAATATTTTATGTATTACAAAGAATTTTTACTAATACAAACTGCAAAAAATGAGAATTAGAGCGCCGAAAACTTGTGAAGCCTAATTTTTAGTATTTTTTTTCGTATGGAAAATATACGTGCTAAACTTCATGGTGTTTTTGCCATATGCACAGTCTCCGAACAAAAAATGCGTTTTTTTAATTTGCAATCAGAATCGTTCCATTGTGAGATAATGCCCAATTTTTATGCCTATTCAATATAGAAAGCTTCTATTTTATTAATCCGAAATTGAACTATTTCGTTGAATATTAGTCTATTTTATTTGAAAGTTTACTGTTTGCTTCATATTCAACTGTATTTATTGAATTTTTCTTCTAAATTTGAGTATATTTGGTTGAAAAATCATCTTTGTAGTAAAAATGTGAATTTTAGTGAAAATTTGAAACCACTGGTTTCTTTTCCTTGCAAATGCAACTCTTTGTTCCAAAATTCATTTTTCTGGCTCAAAAGTTATCTCTTTGTTGAAAATTCATCTTTGCTGAAAAGTTTTTTTTTATAAAAAATTAATCTTCTTCGTCTGAAAATAAGTTTCCCGTTGAAAATTCAACTTTTCAGGTTGAAAATTCAACAGTCTCCGAAAGTTTGTCTTTTGTCTTGAAAATTTTTTTGGTTGAGGTTTATTATTTTTGCTTCAAAATTTATCTTTTTTATTGTAAACGCCTACTAATAGAATTTGAGTAGAATTCAACTAATGTGAATTTGTTGGATTGAAAATTATTTTAATTTTTTTTAAATTCTAACTACATATTTGGTTGTCAATTATCTTTTTCTTTTGACATTGATCTCTTCGGGTTTAAAAGTCAACTGCGTTTTCAGAAACATTCGACTTTTAAATTTAAACAATCAACTCTTTTGTTCAAAATTCGTCTTTTGTTCTGTTTTTGATAGTTTATTTTATCCTCTGTTTAGGAACTGTGGATACACATCAAATTATTGATAGTTGAATGATGATAGATTGATTTATATTCAAATCGACTGATGAGGTCCGCGCGACGCAGACGAAGACGTTTTCGTTTTTTCAAATTAAGAACATTTCTCCATTAAGAAGACCAGATTATCAACAATTTTTTCCATCTCTCATCTTTTTTGAACATCACTGGTCGACAACCCCACAACTATCATCTCATTATTCGTCTTTTGGCTTGAAATTTCAATTTTTGATTTTGAGGATTCAATTTTTGTCAAAATTTATCTTTGTTGAAAATTAACTTTTTTGTTAACAATTAGTTGATGAAGTGCCATATAATTAATCAAAAACATGATTTTTCTCCTTTCTTCAATGTCAATGACAATAATCACGATGTATACAGATTTCCTTATTGCTGCATAGTTTTTGGAGGATAATTATAGCTATAAATACTAATTTTGAGAAACCTTTTCATCTACTGAAAAGATGATAACGTTCCGAAATAAGGAAGAATTTGCTATTTTTCGTTATTCGGATAATTATTGTCAATGCACGATCATAAAAAATATTTTTTTCCTTGTCACATTTTGTGGAAGATCCGCGTACCAAACTACAACTTCAGGATCCGTTCCGAATTTAGGAGAAAAAATTATTATTATTATTATTATTATAATTTTTGGCTTCTGTGTTATTCTTTTCCAATCTTTGTAATTCGTCGAAAAGGGAATTAATGAGCGGTACCAGACTACGCCATTGGCAGTGTGGGGGGGTGGACCCATTGTCTGTGGAAGACCATCAGTTCGACCGCGCGATTCAATGGGTTATGATGATAAATAATCGCTGTCGCCTGTAACCGCAAGCTACAGGTGTTTGTAGTTCGGTTGAAAGTTTTAAAATCTCTTAATCAAAATTTGATTAATCAATTTAGTTGGTCAAATGAAACTACTTTCTACAGTGTTCGCTTAGAAACAGTATAAGTGCAGCTGGCCGCGTGAACTGATTACCGGTGTGTATTTTTCCTTCCTATCATGCTACATCCTACTTTTGCAGGCCAACTAGAATGACACAAATCGACTTCAAACTTTCGTGTCGATTTATGCTAACTAAAATCCTCTTGAAAACAACACTGTTTTAAATCACTCTCAGATGCAATTTATTAAGAATAAAATTGATGGAAATCACTAGGATAAATCAATGCGTGCGTGTGTTTGGATTGTAAAAGACGATTCTGATTGATTCTGAATTCTGATTCGATATCAGAAACAACATTTATATGAGGGCAATAAAATACCGATTCGTCACTGGTTCGAGATAAAAAATTCGAGGTCATGCGCAGTTCGTGTGGTGGAATATGTGTCGAAAAAAAGTGTATTTTATCAAAAGGAATTTGTATTATAATCGAGATTATTGCAAGTGGATAATTTCTTCGGATCTTGAGTGAGAACAAGATTTCAAGTAGGTACAGGTTGGCTATATACAGTTATACACAGGTTACAGGTGATTGTATTGTTGACGACGAGCCCGACGAGTGACGTGTTACTTTCTGCGTCCGCAACCGGCTGCATAGCCAGCCAGTGAAAAAATTACTCTAAAATGTCAAAGAATCTTTTCTATACATTGTTGCAAAGATTTAGTCACGTGCTTTTGTAACCTATTGACTATGTAATTTGGAATGTTATATGGTGAAGAGCATTTTCAATCCTAGGAATAAAAGTATAGAAAAACATAATAACACATAGAAAATATAAATGTAAATAACATTTTTTCCAATTAGAAAGGAATGTAAGTGTGGGATTTTATTTTACTAGCAAGGGATCTGAATACAGACGTTAAACTCTTTCCCCTCTTCTCCTCTTTAGGCCTTTTACAGATAATTCTTCTCGTTTGGTTAACAATTTCACTTTTTGATTAAATATTTGACAATTCTGTTGAAAATTTGTTTCGTTTTTTGTTTTGTTGTTTTAGTTAGAAAATTAACTACAGAAGAAGTTAGAAGATCAATTATTAGAAAATTAACTACTTCTGTAGTTAATTTTCTAACTACTTCATTGGAGATTTCTGTTCTTTATTGAGGATTTAAATTAATTGTTCTAAATTTGGTAGAAAATTAATCTCCTGGATTAAAAATCCAACTGATGCTTGGATGAAAGTTATACTACTTGAAAAATGTATATTCTATTTCAGTTGAACATCTGTCTCTTTGACTGGCAAAATTTAACTAATTTGCTGAAAATTCGTTTTCTTCTTGATTGAAGATGAAGTTTTTAACTTTACTTGTTTGAGAACTGAACTTGTTTTTTTGTTAAAAATCAATTTTATTGTTTTAATTATATAGATTCATCACGTTGATTGAAAATTCAAATTCTTCATTCAAATTAATCGATTATTTTGTTGGAGCCCAACCATTTTGTCGAAATTTCAATTCTTTTGTTGGATATTCAACTGCTCTTTTCAAACATTTGTCTTCTTAGATAGAAAATCCGTCTTTTTTTAATTATATATTCCATTGTCGTATAAAAAATTTGTGTTTAAAGCTCGAAAATTCAATACCATTTGAGTTCAAATGCAATTATTTTGGTTGAAGTTTAGTCTTTTTTTTCTAGAAAAGTTACCATATTTTCCAAAGTTTTGGCAGGTTATACCCGAAAAGGCATTCGGGCAGTTCTAAAAGTCGAAATGTGTAGTTCTAACATTTTTCTTCCATTCACGGTACAAATTTATGCATATAATATCGCATCTAAACTGATCTTAAAATAAAAAAACACAACGATATTTCACAAAAACTAATATTTTTGTTCGTAAAGTTTCCTATTTTATATAGTTTTCTTAAGCATAAGTTTTAGAGCTTTTCCAAAATTTCTAAAATTAACTATTGAATCAAAAGACCTTTATTTTTTTTCAGGCATTCACTTACTGTTGTTCCTGTTATATTGAAAATTCAACTGTCTTTTAGAAAATTCGTCTTTTCCGCCTAGAAGTTCCACTATTTGGTCTAGGAATCATCTTTCTATGTTAAAATCTATATTTTCTGGTTTACAAGTCAGATTTTTTGTGAAGCATTTTACTGTTTAGCTTGAAAAGGCAACTATATAATATTACCAGCTGTAGTGTTTTTTCTTAATGTGTAATAAATTAATAATTTACTCAACTGATACATTATTGCAAAGAAGCGAAGACATTCTGAAAATAAATTGTCCTTTTCATTATCTTCTAGATTTTATAAGTGTTAATTGTTATTTGAAATGTTTAAAAAATGGAGAATGGCGTACAGTTCTATAGATTAGTGATTTCTGACTTAGCGTTATATAATACCCGAAGAGATAACTGAAATATCTAACTTAAGTACGATGAAGTTACTGATAAGACGGTTTTTCATTTGAGATTATTACATTTTTTCTGACTTTTGTAAAAAAAGTGGTTGGTCCAAACTAACGTTTGGTTGTTCGAGCATCAAAATGTTTTGTTTATTTCAACAAAACATCAACAAAAATTCTGTTGGAAAAATAGAAATTTTGTTGGGTCAAGAAAAATATTTAATTGATTCTATAGCAATATATCGTTTTGTTTTCACAACCAAACATTTTTTCCCCTTTTTCCTTTAGATTAATTTTCTGTAACTGCATAACTATTTATCTGAAATGAAAAAAATGTCCTTATCCATGAATGAAAGGTAAAATCCCTTTTCATGGAAATCTGCTATTTGTTTAGGCCATAACATTAATTATTAAAATAGGAGAAATCTGCGATTCAAATTAAATCCGACCCTAATAATTCCTAAATTAATTCATGTGGGGACGAGATGAGTTGTGTGTCTCATGTTCCAGGAAGATTTTAAATTGGTAATGACAGGACTGGTTCAATTGATCTTTTAATTGTTACACAATATGTATAAGCAAACTGGTTATTCTCGTAACAAGAATGATTATATTGAACTTTACAGTATATACAGCGATCTGTAAAATAAAATGGAAACTAACAGATTTATTCTCAGTATCTTTATATTTAATAGTATTACAAAATATTATAATGACATAATACCCCAAGTCTAATGGTGTTACGTTACCTATGCCATATATTTTATTTTTATTCTATTTATTTTATTTTTATTGGAGAGAAATAAGAATCTTGAAAAACTGTTTGAAATAAGGAAATTTAATTAAATGACTGATTCTTCCTTTTTCTATCAAACATTAAAGATTAAAATGGGACTAGATGAATAAAGAGAGGTTTTGTCAAGTTTGTTAAGTTTTGCAAGAGATTTCATGGAATAAAGTACTTCCATAAATAATAACAAATCTTTATGCTGAAAAAAGTATTCTGCAATATTATGTTTTGAACCACTGATTCACTTGATTCGAGAAGCCTAATTACGAAACTCTTAGAAATTGAGGATAATATTTTAACTTCGTGAATATAGTTTGAAAAGATCAAATTCTGACTTTTTTAAATTTGAAATTTTCCATTCGCACTTGTCTTTATTCTAACCTTTTTGATTCTCGAAGTAGTTTTTTTTTAACTGAAAATTTTGTAATTAGAAGTAAAATTTTTTGACGTGGAAGAGTAATTGGAATTTTCATTCAATCCAGACCCATCTTCTTCATTTCACGCAAAAGAAAAAATTTGTTTTCAATTCTGCCTAAGTTGGGCTCTAGTGTCTGTTTATGATTTTTTCAAATTTGAGAATAAAATCCACCAAGAAAACCTTCTTTTGGAGCAAAGTATTATAACTATATATTTGATTGCTCTAATTCTAAATTGGAGCAGAAGTTGCGACATGGGATTTCGGTGAAAAAATATAACTTTTTATTTAGAACAGGAAACTTCCGTGAAGGAATATAATTTAACTTGTAACAGGTTTATTTTGACTTGAGACGAGAATTGTTATAAAAAAATTTTATTCTGGTTTAGAAGATAAGAATGAGAAAAAAATATATATCTTCCAAGTCAATTCGTCCCAATTCGAAACTTTCCTCTTTCAAATTTTGGAAAAAGGAAATTTCTAGATGTTTCTGAAACAAAGTAAAAGAAATCAATCCCCGCTCAATTCATTGGAATAAATGTAATTATTGTGACTTGGAATAGAGAATTTCTCACATAGAACCGCAACATGATTAGAATAATGAAAATTCTTATTGATGAAAAGGAAATTTAAAAAAAAATTCTTCAAAGTCAAAATTCGTCATATTTCGTGCATTTCTCGTTTCAAGTCAGGATTTGTTTGAATTAAAAATTTTTTTGCCAAACAAACATGTGTCAGAACTTGAAACATTTCTCTTCCAAATTTATAAATTAATTAAAAACTTGACTATCCATTTTCTAAATTTTGCTTCGAAAGGATTTAAAAAAATCCTTTTCCAAATCTCTAATTTAAATCGGAATTGTGATTCTTATGACTAAAAATTACCTGATATTCCAACTCAGAGTTGTAATTCTTTTCCTTTAGAAAATCTTTTGAAATAATTCAAGTCTTAAAAACTTTTTTTAAGTGGCATGCAGAAAACCTGAAAATGTCCGGAGATTTAAAATCATCGGTCGGATGGACACCCTAATGTAATTTGTTTCTAGATTTAGACTTTTGTTAACTATTTATTTTTGAATTCAACTTCTAATTCCTGTTATCCCTAATTTGATTGTCTGGAACTCGCCGATTATTGTACAGAGATTTGATGTTGTTGATAGATTATTTTGAGATATTATCTTTTTCCATGAAATATTGATAAATTGTCATTTGAAATAACGCCTCTCTTCTGGAGAGTTCAAAACTCCCACGTCTCGATTCGACTTAGTATACATATATGGAAATTCTAACGGGTACAACGTTCCGCGTGAGAACAAATTCTCAGATTCTGGAATCGCGATCCCTTAACGTTCAACTTACATATAAA
>WSXT02105612.1:0-11324 GCA_011762715.2 Neuroterus valhalla
CTATTTTGGTAAAGAATAAGCCCTGATATAAGAAAATTTGTTTAGAATATTTGAATCAGCTAAATTATGTATTCAATCAACTGAATTATTGAAATCAAATCATTTTCAGATCAGTCTCTGCAATTTGCCAAAATGTACGTTCAGACAGAGACTCAGGAGAATGTAGAGAACGATGTAAGTAAAATTGAATGTTAATTATTAGGGTGGTTGAAACAAAGCTTTTTTTACGACCAAGATTTCTGGTTGACGAATCTGAACCCATGCTATCGATTTTAATCCTCTGAATCGGCAAATCAATAAGTGAATCTGTGAGTTTTTATAGTCAGATCATTCTCAGCAATTTTAGGATGAGAACATCGAAAATTGAACTTATACATTTTTTTCCAACTTGATGCTTTTTTAATTGAGAGGTAAATATTTTTGTTAAAGTCTGTTTAATTTTATTTGATTAAACAAAAGTTCCATAAAAAATTAATAATTAATTGATATTTATAGTTGACCGCCTTATTATAGCATTTTTTCCAAAATTGAAAACAGGCAAAATTTTTAATTCTTAATAATTTAACTCATAAAAATTCTCTTTTATTCAACGCTTGAAAATAAAGATCCGAAATGGAAAATGTTCAAGGTTGGAGAAGGAGGATGGGAATGAGGAAAGGATGAGAAAAAATAGAAAGGAGAATAAAAAGAAGAGAAAGAAAGAAAAGAAGGAGCAATATAGTGATACAAGCTGTAAGATTGGAGAGGAGAGATTTGAAGGAAGGTGTACAAGAAGTACTAGATAGAATAAATGCGAAGGTACTGGTAGAATAAGTAAGGAGTATAGGAAGGCATGATGGAAGAAGAGACAAAATGGCGCTGGTAAAACTGAAGAGTAGGGAAGATGAGACGGATATGGAAGTGAACAAAGAATAGAAGATGCTTGTACACGGGAGCAAAGGAATATGCAGTGTAAGTCAAGACAGATAGCGAGAGAGGAGAAAAAAACCGAAAAGAAACGTGGGTTGCGTATGAGAAAATAAAAATACAAAATATATGGTGTGATTGGGATGAAGAGGCAGGAAAGTTAGTAAAAAGTGCGGGATCGGGGGACTCGAACAGGAAGAAAGCGAAGAGGAGGGAATAAGGAATAGAAGAAAGCAAAAAGAAAAGGAAGGAAGGGTTGAATGGAAAACATGTTACTGGAACGTAGCGGAATGGGAGAGAAAAGATGGAGAATTTATGAGAAATTTGGAACAGTGGGAGGTGGTAATGATAACGGAAAGGTGGCTAGATAAAAAAGGATGGGAAAGAGTAAGGGGAAGGTTACCAAGAGGTTACAGTAGGAGGAATAGGGAAGGCAGAGCGATGGGGTGAATGAAGAGAGAAAAAAGGAAGGAATATCTAGCAGAGATGGATAAGGGGGATAGGAGAGTGATGAAGGAAGAAAAATGAAGGATTATTGGTAGAAGAAATGCACATGGGTGGAGAGAGATGGAAGATAGTGGGAGTGTATGTTAACAGAGATATGCAGGAGATATACAAGGAGGTAAAAGAACTGATGCAAGAAAACGAAGAGGGGATTAAGCAAGTAATAGGAGGAGATTTTAATACAAGAATAGGACATGTAGGAGGAAGAGTATGGGGAGAAGAGCGAAGTAGAAAATTCAAGGCAAGGTACTGAATGGGGAAGGGAAGAAATTGTTAAAGTGCTTAGAGGGAATCGGATCGTTTATCATATACGGAAATATATAGGGTGATGAAGAAGGTGAATATACACATTCGGGAGGAGAAAAGGGAACGGTCATTGACTATGTGATCGTAGACGACGAGGTAACTGACCTTAGAGGGTGATAATATTACTAAAGATACGGGTAAAAAAGGAAGTGAAGATAGAAAGAACAGGAAGAGAGGATCGATCAATAGAAGAAAAAGAGCGATTGGAAGAGAAGCTAAAGGATGTGAAAATGGGAGAAGACAATGTAGATGGAGAGATGAAAATAATGATAGGATATATAAAAAGAGCGCTAGAGGGAACAAGCAAGAAAGAAGTTAGTGGAGGAGGGAAAGGAAATGGATTGGATGAAGAAGGTAAAGAGAAAAGGAAGGAAGTGAGAAAGAAACTAAGAAGATGTAGGGAAGGAAAGAAAAGGGATATACTGAGATATGTGATAAGAAAAAAAGGAGAAGAATGGGAGGTTCGAAGAAGAGGCGGAGAAGGCTAGAACAGAAGAAGAGGTTTGGAAAGTAGTAAATAAAGAGAGAAAAAGCAATAAAAGGGTAAACCAGGATATTGATATGGTAGAATGGAAAAAGTATTCCTTGGATCTGCTAGGAGGGGGAGAGAATAAAGTTAAGAAGGGCGGAAGAGAGAGAGAGAGAGGAGGGAAAGAGACGAGAAAGAGGACATAACAAGAGAAGAAATTATCAATGTTTTAAGAACAATGAAAGAGGGAAAAGTTCCTGGTTTCGATGAAATTCCAAATGAAGTATGGAAATATGGGGGGAAGGAACTAAAGGAATGGGCATGAATAATTTTCAGTATGTTATGGAGAGGAGAGGGATGGCCAGTGTTATGGGAAGGAGGGGTAGTGGTACCGATATTGAAAGAAGGCAAAGGAGAGGATGTTAAGGATTATAGAGGAGTGACGCTATTGCTAGCCTTGTATAAGTTATATTTAACGGTATTATAGGAGAGATTAAAGAAATAAGTTGAGAAAACAAAGATAGTGCCACCAAATAAGACGGGGTTTAGAAAAGGAATGGGGGTGATGGACAACAGGAGAATAGGAGAATTAAAAAGGAGAAGGGAGGAATGATAGCTATGTTCGTAGCGCCGTTCGATTCTCTGGACCGGGAAGAGTTAGCAAAGGTTATAGTAAAAAAAGGTATAGGAAAAGGTCTAATGAAGAGAGTTTCAGAAATCTTCCGAAAGACAAAAAGCAGGGTACAAGTTGCTGATCATGTAGGCGATAGTTTCTGGTTGATGCGAGGAGTAGGACAAGGGTGTCCCCTGGGTATGAGAGATTAGGAAAGAGGGCATGAAAAATTTTGAGAAAAGCTAAGGAGGGAAAGGGAGGGGAGTTAGCGAAAGAATGTCTGAAGGAGGTGGAAGAGAAAAGAAGAGGGAGGGCGATTGAGTTAACGAAATGGGAGGAAGAAAAAAGGCGTTTCCTTGCAGATGTACGTATAGGATAGGAAATTGGAGTAAAGTTTGAAAAATTAGAAGAAAAAGATAAGGAAAGTCAATAATTAGAAGGATGGAGAAGATAATGAATCGAAATACAATAAATGGTAGAAGATAATAAAAAAGGAAGGACTACCAAAGTATTGGGAAAGGGGTAGGGAGAAAAGAGATGGACAAGAATAGCAAGATGTAGATTAGGGAACGAGGTCAGGGAAGCAATGTTTCGGGAAGAAAAAGAGAGAAGAAAGTGTAGAATATGTGAATGCGAAGAAGAAACATGGGAAAATGTATGGGGAGGAAGGAGGATGTATGAGAGGAATGGAAGATAAAGGAAGCTGGTAGGAGCGAATGAGATACAATGAAAGAATCATTGTGTAAAGGAAAAGGTTGAGGTGGAAGAGAAGTGAAAGAAAAGGGAAACGGAAGTCACGTATAAAAATAACGTGGATTGGAAATAAGTTGGGCTAAGAGAAAAAAAGAAAGTTTGTGTGTGTGAAGGAACTGAAGTTATGTAAACCCTTAGGGGACACATTATAAATAAAGAAGAAGAAAAATGTTCCAGTTAAAATGGTTTTAGAATGACGGATTGTGAGCTGAATGATTCCATAGTTGAGGAGGTTGAAAATTGATAAAATCCTACATCTAAGGAAATTTTGGTTCACATACTGTACGCATGTAAAAATGAAAAACAGCAATAAGGATGTTTTGTAATTTTAGATGAAACCATTCTTGAATGAATAATTTTTATCTAATCTCAAAATGCGTTGTGAATTTTTTATCTGTTGAAGTGTTTACCAGGGAAAAATTGTTAAAAATTGAAGGCGGGAAAACACTTATTCAAATTTGTGTCACATGGGTGTCACGTGACAAAGAGGTTTTCAAAATAATCAAAATGTAAAGGCTTTTAACGAAACTTATGATAATGAGGTCAGGGCGTTGTAGTCTCAATCCTGACCAATCCTGACAATGTTGACAGCTTTATCAAGTTTTATGTGACAAAAAAAAACTGATCCTAGAGTGACCATAGATATATCTACTTTCGGTAGATTTCCGTTATTGACTTTTTTAAAACCCGCCTTTGACACTTTGACATTCTTTTGGAAGAAAAATTTGCAAATCCCACTGTTGACGCGTGAACGCAGCCAAAACAAAATATGGACAAGAAAAACATATGTCAGGTGGGTCCTCCAATGAATATCATTATAAATAATTCTAATTTCAACATTCATCTGAAAATATTAAACAATACGCAAAAAGAATTTTATGGAAATTAATAAAATTAGGGTTTTCATTAACTATACATTAATTCGAAAAGCGATACCTGACTTTGGAAACAACCCTATTTTTAAATAAGAAAAAAATATATCCACAAAAAAAAATTGTGGGAACCCTAAATATTTATTTTTCTGCCAAAAATCAGGGGTCATTTTGACACAAAATTGAGGCCGTTTTTTTGACCATCATAGTTACTTATAATAATTTTCTTCGAATTAAACAATTCGGTTCTTTTTTCAGAATATTCTTGTAGATTTAAGAAGTGACACACTTAGCAAACCCTCGAAAGCAATGAGAATGGCAATGTTCAATGCAGAAGTAGGTGACGACGTTTATGGAGAAGATCCCACTGTGAAGAGTAAAATCGCTTTTGAAATATTTAATTATTTTGTACTAATGATACACTTTATAAATTATATGATATAATAAATTAATATCAAATAATAAATATCCTTTTCAAACAGAACTAGAAGAAAAAGCTTCAATGCTACTTGGAAAAGAAGCTGCACTCTTCGTTACATCTGGAACAATGGGAAACTTAATTGCAAGTGAGCAACGTTGTTGACAAATTTTTTATCGAATATTGTTTCAACTTTCTCCCGAGAAAAAATCTTTTCTTGGATCAATTCTGGAAAAATCCAGTCTTAAATTTAAGAATTGGATTTCTCTGGTTTCGTCTTTTGACTTCTTGAAATCCATTTTTTGACGGAATTTTTTCTGAAAAAATCGCATCGTTCATATCTTTGAATGATGCAAGGTTTTGAACGAAACGTATATTAATTTCTGATATTATAAAATTCTTTAATCATTCAGTATAATCATTCGTTGATCAGTTACTAATTGAATGATTCGAAATTTAAAAAATATAAAACCTTCTTCTAATCATTGTCGAAAATATAAAATTAAATTTCTTTAAAAGGAAAAAATATTTTCGAGTTACTCAAAGTACTCTTTACCTAATTTCTTTTTATCGTACAAAATTGTGGAAAAAGAATGTTTGCCTCTAAAAACCGGAGAATGAAGTTTTTTCAATGAACGAGGTGAAGTTAAAAAATATAAAAGGGGTGTGTTGGTATCACTTTTTACAAGAAACAATTTTACTTTCTTGACTATTCTTCATATATCGCTTTGTTCTTGAAAAAATTCTTTATTTTTTCTGACGAATTTTAACGTACTTAGGATAAATTATTAACACTTCAAAACAGTGCAAAAATCGACACAAATTAATTGGAAACTATTTCTAAAATGCCACTGATTTTAATAAAATTTGAATTAAGGGGCTAGTACACGAATAGAGACCTTTTTTCAAAAATTATTTTTTTGTAGTAGACTTAATTACATAAAAGTGGGTTTCCCAGCATATTATAGAACATATTTTGAAATGCAAAAAAAATCGAAAAATTTTTTTTTTCATGACTTCCCGCGAAGATACGACAGCCCAAAAAAAATCTATTTTCATTCGGCGGCCACGAAAACTCCACTTTGGCTTATGTGAAAGACAAAATCCAAAAAGATTCTTAAAAAGCACATGCGTGGGTATCGGATGAACCTCAATTATTAAAAAATATTGAAAAATGAGTTAATGACAGAAGTTCTTCTGTTTTTGACCGTTTTTTGCAACGTAAATTGTTCAAAAATGTTGTTAAATGTTAATGAAAAATTGTGATCGAGGGTCATACGATAGCGAAACACCTTACCAAAATTTCCTCCAAGTTTGAGAAAAATCGGCCCAGTAGATCGGCCGGAATCGTGGCCGCCAGCTTAAAAAACACTGTTTCGAGAAAAATGCGTTCATAAATAATATAAATAAATGTAATTATGGGCAGTTTATGGGGACTAGAAAAGTGAAACTCGGTAATCTTCGGTTTTCGGGAACGCTGAAAACGAATCCGACGTCAAAAATTCCAAATTCAAAATGGCGGATCCAATATGCACACCGTCTGTTACAAGCGCTTCGGGGGGCCTCGCGGCGTATTTCGTTTTCCAGTCACTTTCAACATGCTTTGAGAAAAATATTGGTTTCTATCCTCTTTTTGATGTATATAGTGACCAAAAATGAGAAAATTTTTTTCTCGATTTTTTGAAAAATTATTTTTGTACTAGCCCCTCAATTTAGAGGAATTTTAAGGGAATGAGAAGAATGGGGTGAAAATTTTAAGAATTCGGGGAAAAACGAAGTTGATTGAAAACAATGTGAAAATTTGGCGAAATACATTGACTTTGGTAAGTTTTTGATAAAATACATAAATTTTCAACCAAGTTGTTGCATTTGAAACCCGAAAAATGAGATTTCTATCAAGATAGTCAATTATCTACCAGGATTGACGCATTCGCAAAAAAAAATATACATACAAGGATTAACTTTCATTTCTTGAACAATATATCTGAATTTTTAATAAGATAATTAAACTACCCATAAAACAGTTGAATTTATAACTAAGCACCTGAATTTTGGACCAACGAATAAAAATTTTCCCGCTAGAAAAATTCTTCAAATAAAAAATAAAATACTCAGATTACTTGAAAAAATTACCTCTTAACAGAAAGAAATTTCAACTAGTTAAATTTAACGAGAAAAGAGTTCAAGACAGTTGAACCAAACGAAAAAAAAAATTCAAACAAAATAGTTAAATCGTCAATGGAATAGTTACAGAATATAACAGAATTATTGCATTCCTGAACATAAAGCTGAATTACAACAAAGTACACCAATTTCCAACTGAATAGTTATATTTTCAACTATAAAAATAAAGTTTCTACTAAGAAGAATAATATTCGAACAAAAAAGATAGATTTTAATAGAAAATATGATTTTTCATCCACAAAATTAATTGTATAACAAATGTGTTAGTTTGAAGAAATACAAAGCTGAATTCCTATCTATATAGTTAAGTTAGAAAAGAATGTATTTTCAACAAAATTGTTGAATTTTTAAGCCAAAAAGAGAAATTCCGCAAAAAAAAGTTGAATCTTCAACCAGAAAAAATGAATCCTCAATCAAAAATGTAATAGTTGATATTTCAAATAAAAAATATTTCAATTCCAAGTCGAAAACATTCGAATTCAACCAAAAAGAACGAATTTCGAACAAAATACTTCAATTCTAAACCACAGATATGAAGTTTCAACTAGAATGATGAATCTTCAGCCAAAAAGTAAGAAATTTTCAACAAAAGAGTTCATCATTGAACCAAATAGTGGAATTCTCAACCGATAAGATGATTTTTATGTGTGAAAGATTAATTTTCTGCCGAAAAAATAAATTGTCAACGAATACAACAAAATACAGAATAATTCAATTTTACGATTAAAAATTACTGTTAAGCCAAAAATGAATCAAATTTCCAACGTATTGTCAAATTTGCGACGGGAAAAATGAATCTTCTGCTTAAGAAGTGCACTTTTTCTAAATAATTCAACTTCTTACCAATTATTTGAATTTTTACAGAGGAAAATGAGTTTTAAAGCGATTAATTTAATTTAAAAGAAATTAATTCAAATCCAGAAGTGGAATCTTCAACAACAAACAAAACTTTAAGACAGAAATGTCGAAAATACGGGAAAAAAGAAAAATTTCTTGAAAATAGGGTAAAAGAAGAATCTTAAGAGAAATTTGGAAAAAGAGTAAAATGAACTAAACGTTATCTAGGTTTGTAACGTTATTCTGACTGACATAAACACCTGTCGAAAATTGTGCAGATTTATGGAAAAAAATCTGCCTATGGAAAACACGCGCGTCTGAAGTGAAACTTCAGCAACGTCAGAACAATGCAAACTTCACACTGCTGTGCTAAATGATTTTACTTGTTTACCTTACGCTTATCCTTTCACTGAAAATATTCACCTCAAATTTGCGTGGTCTACAAAAATATAATACAGGTTTGACAAAGCATGCAAGTTGAAAGTAAAATTCGCAAGTGAAATAATAGAAAAAGGAGAAAGAAAGGTAAATCGTAGGGCAGTCCGAAGTTTGCATCGTTTCGTTTTTGTTTAAGTTTCACTTCAGACGCGCGCCAAAATTTGAATTTGAAAGTTCCAATGTGATCAAAGTTATTTTAACCGAACCATGTTCGGTGTGAATGTTTACATTCATGTAGAATATCCCCTGGCTTTGGAATGATTTGTTGATATTTTCCTCAACTTTTTTTCCAGTTATGAATCACTGTGATGTTCGAGGAAGCGAAGCATATTGTGGAGAAGAATCCCATACAATGTTACATGAACAAGGAGGTGCAGCTCAAATAGCTGGAGTAACACTTTGCCCTTTGGCAAATAATCGAGATGGAACTTTTGATCTGAAGAAATTGGAATCAAAAATAAAAGGAGACCGACAACACGAGCCAATTTCAAAATTAGTAATTGTCGAAAACACTTTCGACGGGAAAATTGTCCCACAATCTTGGATCCAAGATCTCGTTGCAATAACTAAGAAACACTCTCTCAAATTGCACATGGATGGAGCAAGATTATGGAACGCATCCGTAGGATCTAATACACCAGTTAAGGAAATAGTTTCCGAATTCGATTCGGTGACTTTCTGTCTCAGCAAAGGTTTAGGTTCACCAGCAGGATCTCTACTTTCTGGATCAAAACTGTTTATCGAAAAAGCTAGAAGAGCAAGAAAAGTTTTGGGCGGTGGAATGAGACAAGTAGGCGTTCTTGCTGGCTCTGGTTTAGTATCTTTGGATGAAATTGTGCCGTTGTTGAAAGAAGATCACAGGAGAGCCTCAAAAATAGCAAAAGCGATCAACCAACTGGAATCAAAAACTTTCAGTGTTAATTTGAAAGAGGTGCAGACAAATATGGTGTTTGTAAACATTTCTTCCGAAAAAGTAACTTCTAAAGATTTCGTTCAGAGGCTGAAGAGCGTTCAAAGTGATGATCCTGACGATAAAATCATCGTTCAAGGGATGGCTTTGACACCAACTTCTGCGAGATTCGTTCTATATTACCAAGTCAATGATGAATTAGTTGATGCTGCTATCCGAAAATTTGCTTTTGTTATAAAACAACTGGAGTGACTGTATTTGTAAGGGTGACTGGAGCTGATTTTTAGAATCTAGGACAACCTGCTCTGGCAAAAATTTCGGATGGGAATTCATTCTGAATCATTCCGAAATCTGTATATCCGATCTGATCCGAAAAAAGTTCTCAATTTCGTTTCAGATTCCTGAAAAAATTAGAAGAAATGATAGAACAAGGCGCTTTGTAAGAGATTTTTTTTTAAACAAAAATTCAAATATTTCCTACCCAATTTATTTGATATAATTTCTGGGGAGACAAACTTTCAACAAAACAGTTTAATTTTTAAACATAAAGAGAAACCTTTCGAAACAACAGTGAATTTTTAACCAAGAGAAGGAATTTCCAACTGAAATGATGAATCTTCAACCTTAAAGATATTTCTTCAACAAAGTAAGTAATTAAATAGCTGATTTTTCAACCGAACAGTATGAATTCCGAACGAAAAATTTAAAATCTGATATTTTAACCAAAAAGTCGTAGATTTTTATCACGAACAGTTTAGTTTAAACACATACGAATATCCAAAATATAGTAGGTGTATCCTCAACTGAAACATATTAATTTTGAACCAAAGTTTGCATCTTCAACAGACTAAGAAAGATGATATTTCTACTAAAGAAATGAATTTTCAAACACAAGAGAAGATTTAGAAACAAACATCAATTTTCCATCAAATAGTTCAATTTTCAACAAAAGAGATGGAATTTTGACCAAAAATGTAATAATTATATTTCGAGTTAAAAGAAACAGTTTGCAGCGAAATCGTATTTCCAAGAAAATAGTTGGATTTCTAACGTAAAAGTTAAATATAAAGTAGTTTAACTTTCATTTGAGTGGTTCAGTTTTTGTACGAAAGAAAATTTTTTAGCCCAAACTGTCGACTTTGTGAACCAAAATTGTTATATTTCAAACTTAATAAGATCAATCTTTATTAAAATATAAAATAATGCAGTTTCCAGTTTAAAAATAATATTTAGCCAATGGGATGAATTTTTTATAACCAACTGTGGAAATTCGAATTTTTCACGAGAAGGGTATTTTTTCAACAAAATACTTGAATCCTCAAAAACAACAGGATAGTTTTCCATCAAAATTTTTCATTTCCCACCGAAAGAGGAGAAATCTCCACAAAATACTCAAATTTTCTACCAAAAAATAAATTTTCAACAAAATGATGGAATGTTCCACCTTGATGCTGGACCTTCTCATAAAATTCCTAAATTTTCAACTAACAAAGATTCATTTTCCACCATGGATGGAATAATTAAATGTTCCCTTAAAAAAATTGGTGTTCAACAAAATGGCGAAGTTTTCAACCAGAGTTGAATCTTTACCTAGAATAGATAAATTTTGAAAATTTTACTTCAATTATTAACCAAATGGATCGATTTTCTTTTAAAAAAACTAATTTTTTACCGAAAACGTAGTAATTGAATTTCGAGTTTGATTTTTTTTGGTGCGAAATAGTTAGATTTTCAACTAAAGAGAGAAATTATGAACTTCATTGATGAATCTTCGACCAAAAACATTAATTTTGATTAAAGTAGTTGAACTTCGAGCAAGTAGTTGAGTTTTCAACAAAGCAAGATTAATTCTCAAAAAACCTCAACATTTGACATTTTAACAAGAAAGTTTTGAATTTTAAATAAAAAACAGTTAAATTCAACAACAAAAAATGGAAATCCTTAAAAAAAAGGTTATCTTCAACAGAATAGTTCTCTTTCTTACCAAAACAGTTTCGCACTGAAGAAAACAAAATTTCAACTTGATTGTTCAATTTTTAATCCAAAACGACAAATTTTCAGAAAAATATTGCAGATTTCGACTACAACAATAAAATTTTTACAAAAAAAAAAAA
>WSXT02105623.1:0-11324 GCA_011762715.2 Neuroterus valhalla
AAAGACGTTTTTGTAGATTTCATTCAGAAATCTCAATATTAGATGAATCAAGTTCGAAATTCGTCATTTCTCTTCACAATAAGTCACAGAATGCGAATAAAACATTACTTTTCAAATATCGGCCCCATAAGTCTGTTTTATATGGTCCCAAAAAACCCCATAAGTGAAAAAATGGGTTTTTCGAGTTTTCGGCGCTAATTATGATTTTTTTGAGGTTTTTTTTACGCAGATTGTTTCAAATACATGAAATACTACTTTGTACTGATGATTAGATGCTTATTCAAATTATTTAAACAATTCATTATTGGTTCTAGCAACTTTCTTTCAGGAAAAGGCTAGAAAGTCAAGGTTTTTTTCTTAATTTTTAAACTTATTTTTAATGTTTCAGTTAGAGCGAGGTAATAAATAATTGAAGTTAACAAAAATAATTGTTTAAACCATTTGTTCTTATTCATAACAATATTCTCTTAGAATAGTGCTACGAAAGTGCGGTTTTTCCTGAAATTCCAAACTTTTCGTTACTTTTCAATTAGAGTAAAGTAGTAACTAATTCATGTTAAAAACAAATTATTTGAACAACTTATCATCATTGCTAATGATATTTTCATTGCTTGATGATAGAAGCTCGCGGTTTTTTCTGAAATTTAAAACTTTTTGCCTACTTTTCGCTTGGAGTGAGTTAATATTTAATTTATTCCAACAACAAAAATTGTTTAAACAAATTATTATTTTAAACTAGTGCTAAAAAGTCGCGGTTTTTTTCTAAACTATCAAGCTATTTGTCAACTTCTCACTTGAAGAGGTAATAATTAATGCGAGTGAACAAACATTTTACTTAAACAATTTTCAATTGTTCATGACCATTTTCTCTGGGATAAGTGCTAGAAAGTTGTGGTTTTTCCTGCAACGATTAACTTTGCTCTACCTTTTTAGCTATGAACAAATAATGAATGAACATTAGAGAGAATCATATTTTACGTAGTATTGTATTTTTTGAGTAAATTATTTATGTTCTTTTTCCAATGTTAATAAAAATAAATAAAACAAAAGTGCTCTTATACAAAAGAGACCAAAAGAAAGAATGGAATAATTAAAAGTAGCCGGGGGGACTAGGTGTGTAAATGACTTGTAAAAGTTTTGTTTTTAGTTACAACGAGAAAATCATTGCAAAGCGTGAAGAAATAATTTTGAGTTTCAAATATTTTGAAACAAGCCCCCCCACCTCCCCCCTTCCCGGGAGGGGAAATTAGAGATTATTTTTTTACGCTTTGCAAAACATTTTTCGTTGTAACTAAAAACAAAACTTTCACAAGTCATTCACAGACCTAGTTCTCCCACCTACTTTTGATTATTCCATTCTTTGTTTTTGTTTCTTTTGTATAAGAGCTCTTTTGTATAGGTTAGGAATTGTAGAAAAAGCAAGTTCATACAATATTGTCTTTTTCAAACATCCTTCATTAGGTAAGTATGTATAAAAGACATTTAAGATCACACAAAAATTTTTCGATAACTTCGGAAAAGATTGCAGATAATGTCTAAAGGAAAAATACATTTCGTATAATTAGATAGTTTTTACTGGATTTCAAATTCTCTTGAAAATATGCACTTATTCTAGACACAGTAGTTCTTGAGAAGTATCTTACTTACGACTTTAGTAGAGATAGAAAATTTCCTTGTGAGGGAGGTCATACAATTTAATTATCTTCGAAATCTCGTACATTTAGTAACATGGCAAGAATACAAAAAAAAGTAACCAAAGCTTTTTGATAACACCAAAAGAAACTTGAAAGCATATTCGGAAACATTTACATCCTTAAGATGTAAGCGCAGTTTTATTGTATTTTGAACCTAATGCAAACATGCACAGAACTAGTACTCGGTTATTTTTTAAATGATTCATTTGATAGAAATAAGGTGACCTTCCAGATACAATTTACTCAATTCCATCTATTTTTAGAGATCATGCCTCATATGAGCAATAAAACAGGGACTAGACTTTATAAAAATATATTGTACAGCATTAGGTCGTAACTCTGCGATAACCAATTTTTACGTGAATTCGTCTTCTCTAGCTTGACAGGAAGATGGAACTTGATACTGTGTGTGCATAAAATTCGCTAATTAGATAAAAAATTACGAAAGTCAGCTCACTATTAAAATTATGGATTTTCGTTAGAAGATCTTTTAGTTCAATTTTCAGTCGAAGTCAATAACTTATGAAAAGTATAATAACATAATTCCTCTATCAGAGACAAATTTGAAAATTTCTGGATCATTGTCGTTCGAGTTAATTGAACAAGGATCATGTTAAAATAGAGAACAATGGTTTCAATATATTTGCAGACCCTTCTGCTCTACTGTTTCAAATCTATAGAAGAAAAATCATCAGGGTAAAATAGTTCTTCCTTCTCCAAATTTTGTAATCAAAAGCAATTCCAATGGATTACCTATTGGCCCAGGGGAAGGGGTTAATTGAGTAACAACTTTTTACAAAAAACGTGGTCCTCTAATCATCGCAATGTCTTGTAATCTCAAGTGAAGATTCGCGTACGTGGTTACTCAAACGCCGCGTCTTTTGCCATCATTGCCTAAAACAATTTGTCTGTAGCCTGAGTAGCGTACCCAGCTAGAAACAAATAAAAATACGAGTCTGGAGCCTCAGCAGCGTACCCAGAGAAATAAGTGGAGAGCTGTCTGGAGCTTAGATAGTGTGCCCAGATAACGAAGTTACGAAATTAAGCTAGTCTGGAGCCAAAGCAGCGTATCCAGATAAAAACAAAATAGTATATCGTAGAAAAAATGTAAACAAAAAGGTGCCTGGAGCTTGTGCAGCGTACCCAGGGATAACTAGGAGGGAACCAAAGGGGAGGATAAACCACTACGGGGCCTGAAAAAAGGATTCCTCTTTATTTTCTCATTTGAAGCAATACAGGTTTGTACTTATGATTCAAGTTTATATATAGATGGTTCCTACCTCAGGCGCTTTTATCCATTTCAGTTTATAATTGAAGTTTTCTAATTACGAAAGTTGCATTAAATGATATATTTGTTACTAGAAAAATAGAGGAAAAACCTGCTGTGAAATATTGACCTAAAAAGAGGATAAATAAACTATGACAATGCGATTTATAACATTTACAGGCTTAAGACTAGAGTATACAAGCTTAAGAACTAGAGATTGAGTGCTTATATTATAAGGTTTGTAGTTAAGGTGTTACAATTTTTACTGCAGCAAGTGATGTGGAAGCTTATATTTAACCTTAAACGGTGCTTCCTTATATTTTATTTTACATACATCTGACAATACTTCTAATTCATTAGGTTTTTCATAAAAGTTTTTTGAAATTCCGTAAATTTCTTCATTAATAGTTGTTTTTTCTAATTTCTGATGGATATCAAGTACTCTTGTTCCCGGTTTTGCATCGGTCGGCATTCGCAGACATTCATTTTGCGCGATTTGAAGTTTATTGATATTAGACTTGAAAGTGATTCCCCAAATGGGAGCTGCATTTAACAACGTTGGTCTCACTACCATTTTGTATATTATGAGTTCATTCGTTAGGCTTATTTTACTTTTACGACAGATAAGGCTGTACAAAGATCCTTTTGCTCTGAATGGCTTTTTCCGAACCTCTACGATATGGTTAGTAAATCTAAGAGTAGGATCAAGTATTACTCCTAGATATTTGGCTTCTTTTTTGGGTTCAATTTCTTCGTTGTACATGTATAACTTAGGTACTGTTTTATCACGTTCCTTATGGGAAAAAATTAAAAGTTCAGTCTTTTCTATGTTATTCTTGAGCTTCCACTTAAAGGAGTATTTCTCTAAGTCTGATACGTACACTTGTATATTTTTAATGATTTCCTTCTTACGCCACGATGAAGATTAAATTGCCGTATCATCCGCAAATATAGCTAAACTAACTTTTACATTAATTGGGATATCATATACGTAGTATAGGAAGAGCACTGGTCCCAGGACTGAACCCTGTGGTACGCCCTCTGACACATTGTTTGCTTCTGAATATTTGTTACTTACTTCTACCATGAATGGTCTATCGCTCAAGTTTTTAGATATAAGCTTGACAAGATAATGATCGAATTTATAATTATTTAATTTAATCACTATACCTTTGTGCCACACAGTGTCAAAGGTTTTTTCCATGTCGTAGAACTCGGCACTTGTGCTTTTATTTTTATTGAAATTTGTTGTTACAAAGTCTGTGAGGCGCGCAAGTTGCTACACAGTATTGTGCTTAACCCTGAACCCAAATTGCTATGGAATTAGTTGTTTATGGATTGCTTCATGGTGTTTGAGTCTATTCATTATTATAGTTTCTAATATCTCGCTTAAATTGGGTAGTAAGCTAATGGGTCTACAATTCTGCGGCAGCTTTTTGTCTTTTCCCGCTTCATAAATTGGCAAAATCTTAGCTTTTTTCCATTCCCGAGGGAAGTAGCCCTGCTTGAGACATGCATTGAATATATGTGTCAGCTGTACTATTGTTTTTTTGGGCAAGTGTTTCAAGACACTATTCTGAATTTCATCAATTCCCGGAGCTTCCTTGAGCCTTGATAGAGATATGGCTTTCCTAATTTCCTTTGGCGTTGTAAGTTATATTTTTCGATGTCTACAGTTTTGTTATTTATATCATTAAAGCTGTAATTTATTTTATCTTCATCATCATTTCTCCGAAGTTTTTAGTTATTTTGTGTACATTTTCAAAATTGGTAGCAATGATTACAGCTTTGTCTTTGTCTCTAGAAATTATTTCATTAGTCCCTTAAAGAGGGGGAATGCGTCTATTATTTTTTCCTCCAAGAATTTTGGTCATTTTCCAAAGAGAGCAGTCTTTTATATTCAAGCTAGTAAGTTTTATATCACAGTTCGTATTTTGAAAATTATGGGTAACTTAGGTGCCATTGATCGACCAATAATTGTTTCAAGAATAAGACACGATAAAAAAAATCACAAGGTTGTAAATAATAATGTTATAATACAGTCGGAATTATTTCTAATCTTGGCTTGAAATTGGATCATGCTTGATCCGATCATTGATCCTTCAATGGCAGCCAAGTTACTTAGCTTGTTGAGATCTATAGGCAGTGTTCCCGATCAGTCATGGAACATAAGCAGATCTGCAGTACAGGCATTGACGTCATCATTCCAAGCTTTGGCCAATTATGGCCCTAGCCTGGTGGCTAACCTCGCGCCACTATTAGTTATGTTGGATAAACTGCGCTAACTGATAAATTACCAATTTTTTAGATACATATATAAGTGTCATATAAGAGTTCGTGATGCTCAGCTTAAAATCTGCAGATAAACATACTTTGATTATTGATTATAAAATATGTTGAGTACATAATGATGTAGGTAAGGACAATTAGTCTCCTGAAAATGTGAGGCTTTGACTATATATGTATGAGATTATATGGGATGCATCAACTATTTTTCAGGTGGATATGTATGGCTATACATTCTGTATCGAGATCCGTTCTCTGCTACCCAGAAAATTCCATCCCTTTCTTTTATTCAAACGTCAATATTGTCAATAAGCCGATGAAGTCCGAAGCAATTTTGAAAATATGCATAACATTTCTGTGGCATATATGAGCGCATTTGAAATCCTTTACAAAAAGCCCGGTATCACCGTGGATTATAAATTTTTGTATGTTTAATTGTCTCCGCGTCGAAGAGTGTCATGACCTCCATTGTTCGGAGAATTTTAAAGACATGCAAAAGAATATTGTGGCGCATCTCAGCGTATTTGGAATCCTGTGAGAATAACCTGGTGTCACCGAAGGTTATGTATAATTTTTTTCAATGGTCACGATGTTGCAAGGGCATATGATCTCTATTTCTTGGGGAATTTTGAGGATATATACCAAATTATTGTGGCACATATGAGCATATTTGAGGTTGAGACTAGAAGACTATGACAGTATTATTCTGAATATCTACGTCACACTGGACCCCCTTCCCCCCCAGAAAACAATAAATTTGTTATTGAATGAGCGTAAAATTTTTCATGAGTCGCGCGATTGAACGTATTTGAAGTTTTAGCGAATAGATATGATGAACTTGAAAAAATGTTTAATTTTTGGAAGAATCGCCCAAGAATCCCACTTGTGTTGCTACACAAGTGGGAACATCTCGGCAACACAAGTCTTATGCAGAAGTCTGACGCACAGTATGCATATTGTGTCAATACAAAATTTAACAGTAGTGAAAACTTCATGTTTATACCTTTATGTATCAGGTCGCTTTGACTGGACAGGAGTCTCAATCAAGAAAGCTGATCAAAACGATACAAGAGTTCTTCTGAAGGAACCCGGAGGAGTGTACATCGAAGTTGGTGATCCCCTTCTAGTAAAGAACAGGAGAATATTTGGATGGCGGGACGAAAATGATGAAGCAAAAGGAGTATATGATGCTCTGAGGGGAAGAGGGCAGAATCAACCAATTGAAAAGAGTGTGGTAGGTCATCATTATTGGCCATCTGACGAGGAGACAGCCAAATCTAAAGGCGTAGGCCAAAAGCTACCGGTGCACCTTCGGGAGGGGTACAAAAAATGGGTCGGTTTAGGCGAATATTGTTGCGGACTCAGAGGAACGCCACACATAGGAGGTGGCCTTGGTGAGGGATAAGGGAACAGCGATGGCGGAAACAGTGCATAAAAAAATACAATAAATTGTAGAGCAACATCAAAAAGTCGAATAATTTTTTTTTCACTCGGAAAATTATATTCAATCTTCCATTATTCACACGTAATATTTGAAGTTCACTATAGATAAGAAATTATACTCTGCAAAAATAAAAATGTATCATTGAAGCAGATAAATTTGTGAAGAGCATCTGCTATCATTACTCTCCCTTGTGCAATCTGCCTCCCTTTTTTCTTATACAAAATGAGGAAGCAAAAATGTGCAAAATGCGATTTGATGTATCCTTCTTTTTATCGTGAATAAGCACGAAAGTCTGACACATCAAATAATGTAAACCGTTCTTGATGATTGGTTGGAATCACATAATAACACTGCTACTACGCAAGTCGTTCCTTCAAGAGTTGTTCTTCCGAGAATTCCGTTGGTTGACGAGACGGTCCGAGGGGATCAGAGAGAGGTACTAACCGCGCCATCAGTCTCGGCTATCTTACGCTACTAAAATATACTAAGAGCGCACTATGTACCTGAACGGAGAATTCTTAAAGGCGCAAACAGATGAAAATTACATAAAAATAGTTTGTACGGCTTCTACTGTTCACGTTTCAGGAACAGCTGAAGTTGTCTCAAGGACGTTGAAGTCAAACCCAAAACTGGACAACTTGCGCGAGAGCGATGTATATAAATTCTGTGTAAAGTGTATGCTGAATTTCCTGAAAAATTGCATAGAACTAAAAGGCAGGAATTTTAAAGATAAATGAACTCACGATATCGATAGAGATGGGGAATTTTTCGAAAACAAGATCATGAACATTTTGCATTTTTCAAACCTTGTATACCAAACGTGACTTGGAACGAGAAGGGAGATTTAAGGACCATACGTAGAGTATTCAGAAAAACAAGTTTGAACGTAATGATGTATTTGGTCTACCGAGAGAGGCGATGAACGATTTCAATTATGCTTCCTCAGTTTCAGTCGTACGATTCTCGGATACGGCTCATTGGATCAGCCGTTCCTCGGAGATTCCGTGAAATCTAAGGAGTTGATTTCGATTTTTTGGTTCTAACGTTTCTTTCATCGTTCCGATTCAAAAATACAGTTAATCAAGATGGATAACAATGAAGTTCTGAATAAATTTTGTACCAGAAATTATGTAAATTTCCAACGACTGCAGTGCAGAAATCGCAAGATTATTTCCGAGTGGGACAGGTCAGGGGCTCCTTGCCTAGTTCTAGATGCATTTATTGTTACGTCAAACTTCATTTCAGCAATAGAGCAAGTTTGCAAGATTGTGCAATTGCGAAAAAGACGCACTGCATTCTTTTGGCATCACGTGAACTGAAAACACTTGAAATGACTTTAACCTCGAGACATTCCCGGACCAACGAGCGGACGTCATTCTGCAATAATATTATTTGATCGGGTTATTTCATTATAACTGATCTTTCATCATTTTAAACTCCTTTTAGGTATTTTATGGATACAGAGGAAGAGGGAGTTACATGATTGCAGATTAGTTTCTTCATTTTAGATTGTACTCGTAAAATTTGATGCTCACAAGAAACCGAGGACGTAACGCACTTTTCTTTTGTTTAAATAAAGACGAAAATAAAACTGCCGGGATGCAAAAAGAGATGCAACGTTGTGAACAAAAGAAAAACAAGTTACGTAATTTAAGTACAGCCCCTTAGCAAATAGTATAATACGTAAACAGGATTCATAAAATGTGTGATTCACTTCTGAGTTTTGCGCTATATTTTAGAAGGTTGCAAACTAGTGCAGTGATGCTTTGTCCTGCTCAGGTGATATAATATCGAAGTCTGAGGCTCTGAGACTTGATGATAAGGACAGGACACAGCCTTGTTGAGCTTTGGATTGTTTTGTCGAATGGCGAAATTTCAATGCGATGCCGTTAACCCTGTAACATTATTGTCTCTTTGTAAGAAGAGAAATGTCATCTTTCTACCACCGTCACCTTGAATCTGAGAATTTCAAATGATTGATGTTGAGCGTCAGGATGTTCTAGACTCAGAACTAAATAAAGTGACGGGAAACTCAGTGAACTTCTAACAACAATCCAAATATTTAGAGCTTATACTTGTATTATTCTCCAAATATCCTACATTGAGTTAAAGTAGAAAAAATATCAGGAAATTCGGTCGAATTTTTTTGTCGGGCTCACAGGTCGAGAAAACAGACCTCCTTCTTCTCGAACATTTAGTTTGTTCGGCATTGAGCAATCGCAGTCTTGCAAGGCGCGTGACGCATACGCGAACTTTTCCAATGCTATGTCGGCTTCGATCGACGACGCACAAGAATGGGCACAGACAGGCTAGCCAGCCAATCCGAAAAGTGTGAATTCCATTCTTCGTCCGCTAGGCAGCGTACATGAACGGCAGTTTTCACAAACATCGAATCGTGCTGATTGTAGATTTAAGAATGAGACCCCACGGGGTTTCAAATTCTATAATCTAGTAGTGCTGCTGATTACAGCGCTTTCCAAAAAATTATTTTCGTAGGTTTATTAGACGCCCTACAGGCAAAACCAGGACACTAGCCCGACACCCCAAAACCACAGATAAAAAGTAATGATACTTATTCGTTTAAGAATAACTCATATTACTTACAAAAGATTCTCGTAGCTCTCCGTATGTTTTTCGGGACTGGAATTTGTTTGAAGTTCATTCATTTCCCGGTTTCAACAAATATTTGTAAAACCTATTGCAAGTGAACTGGAAATCCAATACATTTCTCTCATTTTGTATCATAACCGGGAAATTCAGAAAAGAACCGAGAAACCTAGACCAGACTAAGGATGGAATAATCGTTAAAAGAAATTATCGATAATTATCGATAAGATTTGTCCGTTAACGATAATTATCGATTACTTCCCCCGCCTATCATCTATTGCAGCAAAATTTGTTTATCAAGCTAGGATGGAAAGATTTGGATTTTCGATTAACATCATTTCAATTCAGATTATTATCGTAAGAAAAGCAAATCAAACTTTAAATTTCCAGAAACTTGTAATTTTGTCCTAGAAAAAGGAGCTTCTCGGCCATATCGGGGGTCGGGCGAAATCGTTTGTCTATTACTCAGGCAGGTGACACTCAAAACTAAAAGTGACGGGAATGTTGACCAAAGCCGCGTGCGGCGCTGGCTTTACTTGTAGGCCGATAATTATTCCTTAGCATAAGGAAAATTAAAATTTTATTAATTTTAATTATTATAGCACGTTTTTTTGCATATATTCATCTTAAAAATATAGTCAATGATATTTCTAATATCCAATGAATTAATAGGTACGACGACAAAGTGAAGAAGCAATTATTTTCATGACTATATACGAATACGCTACTCATAGGATACATACAATAATTGTATAAAAATATCAAATCAACAGCATCGACATATGTAAATATCGTAAACTATAAAAATCGTCGGTTTCAGTTAAATTTCTTTCTAGTTTTGACATTTTTATTGATTGATAAAATTTACGCTTAGTTCAAACATATTTCAAAATTATATGTTTCTCTTCAAATTTTTTATTTTCATAGAATGAATATTGTAATGAAAATGAAAAATTAAAAACTGTATTCGTAAACAATATTTAAACAGTTATAAATAGAATAATATTAAAGCGCATAATCATTTATGTATTTCAATTATGTAGATACATGATTATATAAGTAATTCAAAAAATTATGTATACATTGGTGAATTTTGAGAATCCGAATTGTAGCATGTTTTTCTCGCTTCTTAGGCTCCAAGTTAGTTTTCTTTACATCAGTGATTTTTACTTTTGCAAATTGTCGCATTGACAGTTAAAAATCGCACCTTAAAAATACGAGAAACGACAGCTTTCTTTTTGTGAATTAGAGAGATCTTATCATTTGATTTGAAGAATGTTACGTTCCTTTAGACCGATTTTGAAATTTTTTAAATATATATCCATAGAGGAACGGAAGTATTTTTTTCCATTCTGAGGAAAAGCTTCCGCAAATTTGTTGCTCTGTGAGGGACTTGGAAATCCCATAGTTGTAGTTAAAATTCGATCTGTTTGGTTTAACATCAATTTTTTTTAACTTTAAATTTGAGTATTAAAATTTTGGATTACAATTTATCTTTTTGAGTAAGAATTCATTTATTTGTTTAAAAATTCAACCATTTTAGTTGAAGGTCCTTTCGTTTTAGTTGGGAACTTGGAGCAGAGCAATTGGAATACATGATATTTATGTACCTTATGAATATTATATTTATAACTATTTATATATTGTATACAAATACACTGTTTGATTCTCCATCTTTATTATATTTGTCCATTGGTCGAATTCATTTCCAGTCGAGCAGGCTGTGTATCCTCAAGTCGCAGAATCGTTTCAAAATAAAATATGTTGTTTTTAAAAGGATTTCAGACGACACGTATTTAACCGATTTACTAAAAAAAATTTCCTGACAAACTCAGGAGCGTTTGAACTTTTGATGCTGTTGATGTCGTTCATCGGAAATTCATCGAAAAAAATATTCGGAGTCTTCTAGTATTTGAACAAATACAGATATTTGGCAATTTTTCGGATTTGCTACACGGAGAGAACTGTCTAGCGGAAATTGCACGGAAAGTTGTCGTGCGTTTTTCGCACGCGCTCAATGTGCTTT
>WSXT02105645.1:0-25513 GCA_011762715.2 Neuroterus valhalla
TATATATCGGTCTGTATGAAAAGGCTAATTGTTTCTTGACGGAAAATTAACAAGTGAGTTTTTAAAAATCAAAGATACAATTTTGAGATGAAAAAAGGTTAGAATATCGTTGAAAGCACGACTAACAAAAAAAAGATCGATGATGTGCATTTTCTGTGACGACAAGCGCAAAAACATAATTATATATATGTTTACTTGACCGGTCAAGAACAAGCAAGTGTATGTATACTCGGAACTAATATACATAATTACTTCCTTGATGCTTCTTTAATATTAAGTTGCATTTAGATATTCATATTAGGGTTCCAGATTGATGAAAAATTATTGCTAGGTTTAGGAGGGTAATTGTGAAATTGCCAGCAAACTTGAAATTCTAGTGATATGAAAATTAAGTAGTATTTGAAGCTGATTTTCTTGGAGGTTCGGAACTTACCTTGAGCTGTAGGTCCCCCTTACCACCAAGGTAGTGGTAGGGTGTGTGAAGGAATAGTGGGGAGTTATGAGGAAAATGTCAACCCTAAGGGGAAACAATGAATCATCCAATCTAATCTCGTTTTTTACATTCTCATCAGAGAAGGTTATAGATTTGTGTAAAATTTGAGCCCCCTATTTTTATCAAATGTCCACGTTTTGAGACCCCCTGAATCCGAAAAACAGGTTTTCACGAATGTGTCTGCCTGTCTGTCTGTTAGCACGATAACTTTCGAAACAACTAATAGTTTTGATTGGCCTTTGGTACACTCTTTCAGTACCAGAAATTGAAGATCAAGTTCGTTAGCCAGCTATTTTGGAAGAAAATTCAAAAAGTTAGAGCATTTCGAAAATTTTTTATACCATTTTTTTCAATACTTGAAAATTGTAGGTACAGTTTCCTGTAGTGAGTAGTAAGTGGAACAAGTTATGTAATATTCAACATTCAAAAATTTAAACAAAAATGAGAATGTTTAGCCACACAACGGAAGATACAAAAAAAAAGGTATAAGGGGAAAAATGTTTCTTTTTGTGAGCCCTACAAGATGGTCTTTTCTCAAAAAATCAAATTTTGGCGGCACAAAAAATGATGAAAAAAAGATAGTTTCATTTTTTGGTCAAACTATGCAAGTTACGGGAAAATATAAATAAACTAAAATTGTGAACCAAAAAAAAGATCTACATATTTGGTAAAGTTTACTTTTTGATAGGACAAGTATTTCTTTCTTTATTTAAAAAAAAAACCATACTAAAAAGGAAAAAATTGAACTTTCGGACGATCGTCCCAAGCTTAGGAAAAAACAAATAGAGACAATTCTTTAATACCAGGAAAATATCTTTAAATGTGTTATCAATCTTTTTTCAACAGAATATGTGGTTTTCATTTCAATCAGGAAAAATAACTATAAAAATGAAATAATAAACTTTTCGAAAAAAATTACGGAGACTAAGACAGAAGATTGATATAGAAAAGTTTTCACACGAAAAGATCTATAAATTTGTTATGATTTTCGCGATTGGACAAGTAGTTTTAGTTTCAATCGTATGAAATAAAATAAAACATCAAACAATCAAATTTCTAGAAAAAGTACATACGAATGAAAAAAAAAGATCGAGTACGCAGCATGGGATACGAGATGAGAATGTATTCGTCAAAGACGGAAAAACTTTAACAAAAGAGAATTCACAATCATATTGAAGTAGTCGACATTTCGCTATCGAGTTTTAAAAGCTCTGTATATAAATGTAGGGAAGTACAAAGACCGAGCGCATAGCAAGAGGTAAATTCATAACCGAACGCGGAGCGCGAAGCGCGAGATCCGATAGACGCGCGCCCCAGCGCGCTCAAACTTGTGAGCGAGGCGCGCGATGAGAAGGTGCCCGCGCAGCCACTTGTTGCTTGTATATCTATTTTCTCAATATTTTTGATAATACAGAAATAATCAGTTGAAATGAAAAACAATAAAATTATAAACAAATTGCATTCATGTAAAATTACTGTAACTTACTTTTTTATTCTTCTGCGCAAAATCATAGATTTTGTATAAATTAATATCTTATTTGGCATTTTTAGGAACATAGAATCAGCGCCGTAACTAGGTATGTTCAGGCGGTGCGGCGCACCTGCCAGGGCCCACGACTCTGGGAGGCCCCCGAAAATTTTTTATATATTTTTTTTATTTCTATTTTTTATTTTTTTATATTTTTTTTTAGAAATCATTGCAAAGTGTGAGCTAGAAAAGATCTTTGATAACGTTTTTATAACGTTCTCACGACCTTTGAACCTTTTTATTGATGGACTTCGAAAAGGCTTCGAAATCACCGATTTTTTTTTTAAATTCATTTTCAAGGGCCCCTTAGGAAATCTCGCACAAGGACCCCGAGACTCTCGCTACGGCGCTGCATAGAATACACATCGAAAAAGGTTTGGTAAACAATATTATCAATGTATATTACATTGATAAAGTTAATAATTTATCATTGATCTTTACTAATTATTTTTATATTATTCATAAAATTAAAAAAGATATACTCGCAATAAGTTGCTATGAAATGTTATACGCCAGAATTGAGAGCTTCATGTAATCTACATCAGTTTCTTCTTATAAGTTCTGTCAAAACGAAAATGTTAATTGGTTCAATAGACTGGATTTTTTTTCATGCTACGAATATAGTCTGGGAGCTCAGATAGACGAACATGGGCCGGTTCAATAAACTGGGTTTGTTTTCATGTTACGAATATAGTGAAGGAGCTCAGATTTTCTTTAACACTTTTAACGACATAGCCCACATACTGAAAAATGTTAAGTAAATAATATTGTCTTTGTCTATTATATTTATAAGTTAATAAGCTCCGTTCCGATCGGGTGTCCCAAAGACACCTCATTATTTTTTTGATTATTGCGTTACTAATAATGTATTCAGGTAAAACCATCAGCAATGAAAATGATATACATATTCATTTCGATTTTGGAAATTACTTCTACAAATTTTACCACAGATGTGTTGTTATACAGGCTTATTATTCCAGAAATGTAATATGTTAAAGAAAGAAGAAAGTTAATGATTCCTGATTGATTTTATTGAAGATTATCAGTTCAAATCCGGGCCGCAGCAGATTTTTTCTCATTTCTGTAAAATAATTCTCGGACCAGTAATCGATAAAATTACCATCTTAAGGTAGGTTTGCACACTCGCATAGAAGCGTCCTGTATAAATACACACATTCACAGTAAAAGTTCCTTAGGCAACGATACTAGTGCCTAACCCTGCTATGTGCCACGCGAGAACAGCAAAAATTGATCTTTGCAGCATTATATCTTTCATACTAAACAGCCAATAATTCTTATTTTTTTAAATAAAATTCACACGATTTTTTTCTGTCTTTCTTTAGTTTTTAGGCTCAATGTTAAGCTTCGTTTCTATAGTAGATTTTGTAAAGTGGTGATTGTCCATGTACGCCTCTTTTCGCCAAACTTTGAACCACAAATTCAGTTCCCATATTTCGTCGCGTTTTGTTTGAAAAACCAGCCAGGTCAAATGAATATTTTTTTGCCCGAATTTAAGTCGGCACTACTGCGTTAACTATAGAATAGAATTTTATAATAATAATAATTATTATATTACTATCCATATTCTATTAGTTTGTTTACGCAGTAGTGTCAATTTGAATTCGGATGAAAAAATATTTATTGCGACATGACTGCGTTTTCAAGCAAAACGCGACGAGCTTGAGAACTGAACAATTTATTATTTTAAATATTCTGAAAATATTCCAAACTGGAAACTCTACACTTTCAAACAATTTGAATTGACGATTTATGCATTTTTTCATTTTATTTAATTTATTTGAAGTTATAGCTTCATTCTTTTTGCTTGATTGAGTTCACATCTTAAAAGAGAAAAAAAGATGATACCAGAAGAATAAAAAGTTGAGTGAAATGAGATAAATATAATAAAGCTGACTCTATTGTCTTTATACCAATCTACAAATGTAACTGCGTGACGATTCTAAACACCGAACCTTCTACCGTTACTTAGTTGCCTCCTTTCATGAGGTATCATCCTTTTTTTTGCAAAAAATTTATGTTGCGTCCTTTCTTAACAATCAAATGTATAATATATACATAAAATAACAATAAACCTTAATGTTTAAGATTGTTCTCCCTGGCAGTTAGAAACGTTATTTTTTTATTAACCAAATCTTTCGACAAGAAAAAATGTTTGGAATGTTGCAGACTAACCTTTGTACAAGATAATGAGTCAGCACCAGCCTTCATATTGCGGGCATATTCTCATGGTGCGTTACGCGCGCGGCTCGTTCCGCTCGCGGCTCGTTCCGCTCGCAAGTTTGAGCGCGCCTGGGATACGCGACATTTGAATCTTACGCTTCGCGCTCGATCATGATTAAAACGGAAACTATTTTTTTTAATCGAAAAATAGTCAACAGTAAATTTGTAGATTTTTATAAGGTGAACATTTATGGTACTTTTCATTTTTTTTCGTATCTCGCATAGTTTTGCTGGAAAATGAAACTTTCCATTTTGGTAACATTTTTCACGATTTAAACAAAAATTATACATCTTATGAAAAAAGTGGTCTCAATAAAATTTGTAGATCTTCTTAAAATAGATAATTTTGTTTCTCAACACTTTTTTACAGCTTGCACGGTTTGTCCGGAAATGTGCATCTTTAATTTTTCAAAAAGCTATTTCGATGGATAAAAGCAGAACCATTGGTCAAAAATGGCTGGTTAACGAACTCGTCTTTCTTTCCTGGCCTTCAAAAAGTGTGCCAAAGTACAATCAAATTTGATCATTCTTTCGAAAGTTATCGAGTTCACAGAATACAGACAGACACCATCGTAAAAATCGTTTTCCCTGACTCAGGGGGTCTCAAAACGTGGAGATTTCATTAAATTCGTGAAAGTTGATTTTCACATGAAACCAATACCTTCTCATTATGATGAAAATGTAAAAAACAAGTCAACGTTTTGACAACGAAACAAGAGTTGAACCAACGCATTCTACCTGAAATGATACGATTTATTTTACGCTGACTAAGATTTCGGATGTGAATTAATTACGCGAAACCTAACGCAATCGTTTTTTAAATTGAGGTCGAATTCCCTTCTTTTCGTTGACCGTGCTTGCTGTTCACACACGTGCGTGTGTCTGGGCAGAAACATAACTTATACGACGCTTCCACTTTTTTTTTAAATTGAAACTGCTGGAACTTTTCATTTCCTACAATAAAAAAAAATGAGCTTCAAAACTTATTTTAACCTGATTCTTGGGCTTTTTGATTACATAAAAAGACATACAATTCTAGTTGATAAAAGTGTGCGGAATTTTGAGCATGTACAAATAAAATGATGGAATGATCAATTATTTTCAGATCATAAATATTAATCAATTATTTACGTTTCAATCCAACTAGCTGACAAAAACAGGATATCAAAAATGTGCGTTGCCGCCTGAAAGAGGAAAATATAGGAGAAAAGTTTGAATAATAAGAATAACAATATGAAAAATGTTAATCATAAGTTCGTATTTTTTCTTTTTATTTAGGCCTGGTTTGACAGAAACAAGTGACTCGGAGGCAATAAATTTCCAACAAAAGTTGAAGAGCGGAAAATTTGCTAGAAAAAAGTCATGAGCCGTTTTACTCAAAATTAATTTGTTTATTAATGATTTAATTTTTTATGAAGAAATTATCAAGAGTTTTAATTATGTAAAAGTTGATGGAAAATTTAAATAGATATTTTTTTTGCAGAGAAAAGGATAGTTCTTTCATGTGCCTATATAATATTCCCTTAACAATCAATTCTCTAAATATCATTGTTTACGTGTTATGCAATTTGCAATGAAGAGAAAGTCTTTCTATGAAATAGTCGTAACTTTTACCATAGATGGTTCGACAATAAAATGTCGCATCCATCCAGTTTTTTGTCGCATCCGTCCAAATTCAGACCAATTTCATTTGTTTATAGCGAACAGAATCAGGAATAGCAACTTCGCAACTAATGCCTCGACTTTAATGTTTCTCTCTTTAATTCAATAGAACATCCCGAAATAATAGTACTGATGTCATTTTTTAAATTTTATTTCTAGTTCTGGCATGTTGAAAGAATGATTGATATTTTTGTCTTTTTTTCCTTGTGAATAAAATATTAAGTTTGCATTTTTTCACTAAAATTTCTACTTGGGACGATTACCATAGATCAAAAATGAATATTTGATCATTTTTAATTGATGAAAAAATAATTTTTTAAATAAATCAATTTCCTTCACCCTTAAGTGTGGATTCTGACATCCTTTATTGAAATTTCTAAGAGAGGGGCTTGAAAAAGATTTAAATGAATAAAGTATCATTTTTTTATCAATAGATTAATAATTTTTCTAGTAAGTAAATTGCAATCACCCATCAAATTACCATTTTCGGCAATTTTTTATTAGGAAAATCAATCATTTTTAAAAAACAAATAAATGATTGATTGAATAAATAAATTGTCATCACCCATAGAAGGTGCATTTGGTGACATTTTTTACTGGAATTCCGACTAGGGACGCTTATTGGAGATCAAAACACATATTGGTTTTTCGCTAAATAAAACCCAAAATAAATCGCTAAAAATAAACTCATCTAATAGAAATTGCATTAGAGAATGCCACAGAATACGCATTCTATGGATGATGACAATTTATTTACCTAAAAAATGATTTGCTTATAAATTAGAAATGATTAAACATCCATTTTTAATCTATAATACTCGTAACTAGTAGAAATTTTAGTAAAAAGATCAAACATAATATTTCAATTGCGAGGAGAAATGGAAAAAATTTCAACCACTTTTTTAACATGCAAGAACTGGAAATAAAATTTCAAGAATATCATCAATATTATTATTCCAGGATGATCTATTAAATTAAACAGAGGAACAATATTAGTCGAGCGCGAGAGCCGCGGATAATCGTCAAATCTCTATCCCCTCCCCTGTGCCCTTTCCCGAAAACGAGAGCACTCGCGAAGGGTCGAGTTTCACCTCCTTCTCCGAGGGACGAAGGGTGGCTCGATATTGAGCCTGATATGTGCCTGAAGTTTAAACGCTACCCATTATTTTTAATGGAAAATGAGCTCATAATATCCAAAAGAACCAGAGCTACGAATTCTCGAAGAAAAAAATGCCATTTCCGATTCTATTTGTTACAAACAAATAAGATCGGTATTAAATTTTTTTTTAATTCACAGCTTTTCCTTGCCCCTAAAATTAGACAGAAGGGACATTTTATTGTCGAATCATAAGTGATTAAATTTCCATTGTGAGTTGCAAGGTGCAATAAAACAATATATGTGAATAAACAATTAAAATTACGAATTGTAAATGATAAAACAGACACTGCAGAAGCGATTCAGAAGGCGAAAGAATTTTCCCGGGTTCGATGAAAAAGTTACGACTATTTCATGAAAAGACTTTTTCTTGAGTGCAAATTGCGTAACACGTAAACAATGATATTTAGAGAATTGATTGTTGGGCCAATATTGCAGGCACACAAAAGAACTATTCTTTTTTCTGCACAAAAAATCTCTATTCAAATATCAACTCATACATAATTAAAATTCTTGACAATTTCTTAATGAAAAATTGAATCATTATTAAACAAATTAATTTTGAGTAAGACGGTTTATGACGTTTCTTAACAAATTTTACGCTCTACAACTTTTGTTTGGAACATTTTCGGCCCAGAGTCACTCGTTTCCATCAAACCACTCCTAAATGAAAAGAAAAAACATGAAATTTTCCATTCAACTCCCTTCCCCGAACCCGAGCGTACAGAATTGGCTGTCCCATTTTGGCCTGGATCCATTCAATTACTCGCGAGAATATGCCTGATTTTTTCGGTAGGTGTAGCAACTTTTCCCGAAATTCGATGAAAAATAGGCTAATTTGACTTCACTATAAGTTATTAAAAGTAGAATATTATTCATTATTTTGGAATAACTGGGTCTACTTTCATCATTCATAGAACGATTTTTTCATTAAGTTGATAGAATCAATGAGTTTTTATTAACTTGTTCAGAAAAACACGAGTTTGGTGAACGATATATTTTAGAGATTGAATTTGATGGCTGTTCGAACACTGTGAAATGCTCTGACTCATTTCTGCTGAAACCTATCAGCTAGAAAACGCAATCAGATGATTAATAATTAAATATTTTTTTCAACCTTCACTTATCACAAAATTATGCTCACGAGTTCGTTTACGGTGCATGAAAATGCATAAATCTGTATTTGAATGTACATAATACATGCATAATTTCCCCGACGACTGTATAGCTACGTGGTAATTCTCGACTTGGTCGGGATCTCTACTGTCGAGGGAGATTTGACGCCGAGGATCGGTGTACGCTTTCGATGCTATCGAATGTCTACATCTAAACTCGCCTGTCGATAATCGACTGCACTCAGGAGTTTTGGTTTTCTGCAGTTTTCCTCTCCTCTGACCAAATATTCAGGCAAATGCAAGCGTTTTAAATAAAAAATCCGGCTGCAAAAGATAGGGGTTTCAGAGATTAAAAATCACACATGATTGAGTACTTCAGGCATTGCTTGGAGGCTTATTATGAGAGTTGGGGTTATTGGGGAATTCGGGAAGGGATTTGAGTTGATGGAATCAATGTCTGACGATATTCTGTGGGAGGGGGAAATATAGATATGTAAATATAGATATGTAAAACCCCGAAAAGGGTATACATGGAGTGAAAAATCTAATCTAATCTAATCTACATGCATAATTTCAGCACTTTTACTACATAATCACAGCATGAGTAACTTGAATTTTATCGCATTATTCAGCATTCTAAAATGCTTGGGGTTGACATTCCTACGCATATGTATGAAATTTTAGCATCCTTACTATCTAAGTAATTCGTAAAAACCAACTTGTGAATAACAACTCCTCATACCCCTCACACCGTGACTCACTTTTCTACAATAATTTCAATAATTTCATATTTTTTTACACTCCCAATAATAATTAGGACTATCTCTTTTCTGGTATCTTATCTTTACGCAAGAGCGTGGAAACGAGGTTTGAAGATCGAATGACCTAAATTCAATTATTCTATATCAAATGATTACTTAACTTATATGAAAATTACCCAAACAATCTACAAACGCAATAATATTAATTCCGAAATTGAACATGAAAAAATGCGTTCCTTTTTTCAGGTTGAAGCACTACATATTTGTGACTACGCTTACACAAATTTAACACACCTCACAGTGCATACTGCAAAGAAAAAAGAATAAAAATAGGGGAAGCAGAAGATGGAGAAGAAACAATAATTTCAATCAAATTCAAACTGAATATTATAATAAGCATTCAGTTAGAAGAATTGTCGGTAAAAAAAGTGAAAATTGCCGATATTTAGATATTCGCTTAGATATTCATACATGTATTATTAGTCTATGAGCAAGAGGAGGTTTCGTGGCCCTTTAATGTCCGTGAGAAAATCTAGATTATTTTTTATGTATTTTGGCATACTGAATCCGAATTCCGAAGGTGCCGAGCCGTAAGTGGTCAAATTAAAAAGTTATTCACAAATTAATTGTTTAAACAATTGCCACTTTTTACCTATTCAAGTTACAGGACCCTGCGGTAAATCAAATGATTCCAAATTTATTCAGAAATACGCTCGTTTTTTGAAATTCGAAAAATATTCATTAGAACCCAAGATATTGCAGACAAACCACGGAAAACCCATAGAAACGGAAAATTTAATTGTTTAACAGGCTAATACTTTTTTTTCTATTAGAGTAATGAACTCCGGAACCATATAAAAATGTTCGCTCTTTAATAAGGAACAGGTCTGTGTTTCATTTTTATTGAAACATCAAACACAAATGAAAATGCCGCCAGTTAATTAAACAAAATTCGCCTGTTTTCGGACGATTCAATTATTTAGAGGCTCATACGCTTCCTCTATGAGTGCTGATAGTGCTTAATAGTCACCAAAAGATTCTTTAGCTCAAGAAGAATCGATTGATTTTTTTAAACTTGCAAAAACATCAATTAGAACCGGAGTTACAAAACGTAGAATGTACGGAGAGCATGGTGGAGTGCGGCAGCGCGCTTGGGGCCTACTGGATTGTCGAGCATCGACAGATTTCTCGTTCACTCAAATCGCCGTAGCTTCAGTTCTAATTGATATTTTTGGAATAAAAAAAAAACCAATCGATTCTTTTTGAGCTGAAGAATCGTTTGGTGACTATTAAACACCACCAGCAATCATAGGAGGAACCGCAGGAGCCTTCAAGCAATTGAATCGTCCGTAAACGGGCGATTTTTGTTCAATTAACTTGCGACATTTTCATTTGTGGTTGGAGTTTGAATGAAAATGAAACACAGGCCTAAAACAAAGGCATTTTGAAATGCTTCCGGAGTTCATTACTCTGATAGAAAAAAAGTATTAGCCTGTTAAACAAATCCGTTTCTATGGGTTTTCCGTGGTTTATTTGTAATATCTTGGGGTTTAATTGATATTTTTTGAATTTTAAATAACGAGCGTATTTCTGATTGAATTTGGAATCATTTTATATACCGCAGGGCCCTGTAACTTGAATAGGTAGAAAGTGACAATTGTTTAAACAACTAATTTGTTAATAACTTTAGAATTTGACCACTCACGGCTTGGCACCTTTGAAATTCGGATTCAGGAGGCCAAAATACATAAAAATAACCTAGATTTCCTCACGGACATTAAAGGGCCACGAAAACCCCTCTTGCTCCTAGACTATATGTAAAAACTGTTAATCATGTAGTACAGTAACAATCAACCTCTTGGATTAACAATCGACCTCTTGGAATTATTCAAACACAGGTACATATCTACCTTTTTGCTCTTGATTTTTATTTTTTCTTGCATTTTCAAATGATAAAGAGAATAGAAATTAATGATTTATTCTATGGTTAATAAAATATTTTTGTAAAAGAGAACTTCTCCTCGATCGAAGAAATATTTGATTAGACGTATCCAGTACTGCATTTCCTTGATTCAAGTAATCTTTTCTTTTTCTGTATAGCAATTCACAATACATAATTCTTCGAAACAGACGAAAACGTTACACGTTAGTTGAAAACGTTATACAAGTATTTCTTAATGATAAAATCAGTCAAGCAGGACGCCCTTGTTTAGCCAAATATTAGATTCTTCTTCATCCACTTCATATTGAACTAAGGTTTTGGGGTGCTCGCCGTGGATAGCTTTTCTACCCTGATATTCAAGGCTTGCGCTGACGACAAGTTCAAGGGCGTGTAATCGAGATCCAGATGGTATTGTAGAGCACAAATCTCGCTTGCTAATAAATAGTCTCGCAACTGTGTAACTTGCGATACACAAAGCTGCTTCACATCTACAATGCCCCCTACCCCCTATATGTCGTGGCAAAACTACCCTTTTAATCGCCGAATTACGGTCATGTATTATGAATCCGGTGTCATGCAGTCATTTCAACGCGAACAGTTCTGTTTATCCTAACGAGATCGGTGCTTAATCATTTTATGAGCCTAAAAGAGTACGTGAGAATGAAATCAGTCGTTAGGCTCTTCATAAATATTGTACGTTGAATAACCTTAGACTCAAGGATACCCAGATATTTGTAAGACTCACCCTCAACCATTGCCTTTTCACGGTCCTGATTTTCGTTCTCCAATTCTTCTTTTACTAATTCTCCTCGAATCGAATGCACTGTTCTGCATTTATCTAGTCCAAACTCCATGTGGATGTCATTTTGAAACCGCCAGGTGGCATTGATCACTTGTTGCAGTTTTTGGTTTGAACTAGCATACAGCTTTAGCTCATTAATTTACAGAAGATGGGACAGTATATGATCATCCTCATCATCATGTATTTTGAATCCATGAGATATGCAATTTAGTGTTTGGCTCAATGGATTCATCGCTAAACAGAAACATAATGCACTTAAGGTAATTCTCTTCTTTTGCACATGATCAAAGTACTTGATTTGAGTTTCCCGCAGTATCTTCGCACGACCCTGGAGGTCAATGATGCGTGGGCAGATCTTGTAAATTTTCAAAACTTAAAGCAAATAGTCATGTGGTACCGAAGAAAACGCTTGCGTGTCGTGAATGTAAGCCATGTGCAAGTTTTTTTGATCTTCCCTAGCTTGCGTCATGGCCACAGCGTCAATGGTAACTAGATCTTTACTGCTCCGCGAGTTCTTACATCCTTTTTGTTCTTCGGTTAGGATGATATTCTCGTTACAATGAGTGTAAACTTTAGCTACGCTTACCGCTGTCACACGCATAAATCGTGGGGAGACAGGCTATCAGTCGAAATTCAGAGGGATTCCGAACGTCTGTTTTTTTAGGCAAAATATACGTGGTTCCTCTGAGCATAATGTTTGGCATCAGATCTGGATGTTCGTTGATCATCTGGTAACATCTCGCCAATCCAGTGTTCACATTGTTTGGTCCTCGTACTAGAAATTGTGAATCATTTCCGGGCCTGAAGCTTTCCAATTACTGGATCCTTCTAAATCCGCTAGAACGTCTGCGTCTTTCCCAGGCTTAAGATCTCTACAGCCTAATATGTCGAAGGCATTTTTTGTTAAGAATCTGATTTTTAATCTTCTACACAGGGCAGCCAAGTTTGTGTCATCAGTCACGGACATATTTTGAATGAGAGGCAAAAATAAACATTTGAAAATGATAATAGCCAGCACTTTTATACGAACAGAATTAGTGAAGTATGTATATCATAAGTCGATCAGTTTAGATGCAATTATTATCATAGTAATGAATAGAATTTCCATTACCCTATAAAATAACAGAATGTTAAGACTTAATGTTCGGCTATAAAAATTAAATTGTAGTATTTATTTGAACTTCTGGAAGATTTAAGTTCGTGACAGAGTCGGCCGGGTCTTGGTGTGATTCGAATGGCCCACTATTATTTTTGATAAATAGATTTTAACTTTTTACCAACTTCCCGAAGAAAATATATTTATTACAACTAATACCAATTGTTTCTTATAAGTGGTTAAATTCAGTTTACTTTTGTTTGCGAACAGTTTAAACAAAAATATCAAGAATTATTTTGAATACAAAGCAATAGACGTAAGTTTTCCTTTACATTCTTTTCAGAAACAAAAGAGGTGTTGAAAAACACATTTAAAGTTATTCCAAATGAAAACCAGTCGATACAAGTTATTTTAAGCATCTTGAAGTTCAAATTTTGAAAGCCTTATTGCGTGATTTACTGCGGTATTTCGAAGTTCAAAAGCGCCTGTAGTGAGCACTAGAAATGAATTATTTCATTGATTCCATATTCTTCTTTCTTTTTAAGAATGAAACTTTTAAACTAACGCGCAACACTTGCTACTGTTAAAAAAGGGTACATATTATGAATTGAAAAATTCAAAACGACGTAGCACAAAAGCTGTGCCCCTTTGGCATTGTTTATCTTCGAAAATAGACTTTTAAGTAAAGTTCGAAGTGAGAGTTTATGATATGTAGCCTATTTTTTTGACACTATGAAATTTTATTATTTCAAGGAGAATAAAAATTATCCCAGGTTGATTGATAATCTAGCAGGAATTTGGAAAATAAGGCATTAGAAAAGTGTCGGATGGTTTTTTTTATTACCAAGACTTTCTTGGAGGAACAGTTTTCTTTTTTCGGTTTATGTCGTACTTTGTTCCCTTTTTGTGAGGAAAATACGAGCTTGATTGTGCAAATCAATCGTCATATCAAGAGTATATTATCTTACAGCTACAGGGATGTTCAATTTCTGAAAAAGTTTTCCCCACTTCTTAAGAACTCTTAGCTTACTTTAAAATTCCAGGAATTCGGGAATATATTTCGAAGCCCCCATTCAATACTGTGACAGCGCTGTCTATGAGACTATAGTCTCATAGACGAAATGGGCCGTGTATTAGGCTATAAAATTTGTACCGAGTATAAATCTATCTGCTTATAAGAAACTTTTTTGGAGAGCCAATTGAAGTTTGAAAAGTTTGAAGATAGTCAGAAGTGCACTCTAAAATGATGGACACTGTTGATAGTGGCTACTTAACCCCTGACCTCAATATTGACTCCCTCAATGAAGTTAGTGTTTAAAATATATGGATTTTTTATAATAATCTTTCTTTTTGCAAATTGTTAGAAAGCTGTAGAAAATGGAGTAAGAGCGAAAGGTTATATTTGAGGTTATGTTATTATATACAACCTCCAAATGTACCTCTTAGCTAATGACAAGAAAGTATAATTTATTGTCATCAATAATAATTGTATTACGACTGTAAATTTTGAACAAGATCATGTAAACATCATTTTCCAAACTAAACAGAAAGACTAATTTATATAATCCTTTTTATTTTTTCAACACTTCACAGAAGTGTAAAATATTATAACTAGGAGTGCAGGATGGATTATCTATTCTATTAGAAGATAATAATAATTAATAACTCGAAATCGTCAAAAATGCAGATGGACTCATACTGGGAACAAATTTCATCAAGTCTCATACACGGCCCATTTTGCATATAGCATCATAGACGGCGCTGTAGCATAAATACTTATATTGAATGCAAGGCGTCGATCTATAAGTTTTGAATTACGAGTGCAATTCCAGAATTTTCAAAATCCAAGAATTCATTCCAGAATTTTCAAAATCCAAGAATTCAAATTCAAATTGACTTTAATTTTTATCGAAGAACTGAGTGATTCTGATTTAAAAAAACAGCGATAATCTAAGGTTATCTAGCCGGTTGGATTTGGGGGGGGGGGGGGTCTAGCGTAGGAAGCTGAAAATTATAGACATAGGTGTCATTTTCTGCCTCAAAATTGGTTCGTTTTTGTTTAAACTAAATAATAAAGAAAAATTTCACTTTTCAGTGGTTGATAGCCTAGATTTAGTTTTTGGATTTCAGATCATTTTCGGACCGTCATAGTTCCCGCCGTTTCACTTCTCACAGCGGGAAAGGTCAGACGTCTGCCCTGAAAAAACAAGTATTGGTTGCTTAGCGGGTCTTTAAAAACAATTTTGTGCACAATAATTATAGACGAATAAATACTGCAAGTGCCGTTAAGATTCATTTACGCCTTGTCTTTGAAATCGTCCTCCGAAATCATGATATTTTCAGCCTCCTACACCAGAACTCCCCCCTTTATATGAAATGGATTTTTGTTCGATTTCGAAAAATCCGGTATTCTGAGCACTTTTCAGTTTCGTTTCGAGCACATGGTTCGACGCGCGGGAGTTTCAATTTTAAAATTGGTTAAACTGGAGGCTTCTATCATTTTTCACATTCTCATCACAGACATTATAAGATGGATATGATGGAACGAAAATTTTACAATCGAAAAAGATCTACAAGTTTGGTAAAAATTACTTTAAGAGAGGACAAGCAGTTTTTGCTTCATACATAAAAAACTATAGTAAACATGAGAAAATTGAATTTTTAGAGAAAAGACATAAGCTAAGGAAAAAACAAAGAGAAAAAAATTCTTAAATTTACCAATCATTCTTCGATGAAACGCGTTGTTCCTGTTCCGATTGTAAAAAAGAAGATAAAAAAGGAAAACACTAAATTCCTAAAAAAAACAACACAGCCTATGAAAAAAATGAATCAGCAAGTTTTTCATCCAAAAATGAGCTGCAAATTTGTTATCAGTAATTTTTTTATGAGACGCGCAGTTTTTGTTTTAAAATTGTAATAATAATAATATTAAAAATAGACAAACCAAATTTTCTGAAAAGCAAAACAAGGTACGAGGTATATAAAGCAGTATAATATACATTTAATGCATTAGACTTAAGTATAATACACAAAAGTTCGCGATCCGGCCAAATTTTGATCGAGTGAGCAGCACGAGAGACGGGATGAGAATGTATGCGTTAAAGTAGAAGAAGCTTCACGAGAGACAATTTCAATTCATCAAATAACAGTAGTCGACATTGTGCTTTTTTACTTTCAATAGCTCTTTACACATATGTAGTTGAGTACAAAGCCTGACAAAGACAGAGAGCGGGGCATGAGGCTTATTTATTATCAAGCGCGAAGCGCGAGATCCGATAGACGCGCCTTAGGAGCGCTCAAGAAGCGAATGCCGCGCGCGATGTGAATATGCCCGCACAGCGGGCAGATTTTTTTCTTCAGATTTCTAACATTTTTGAACCCATTATTACCCTTCGGATATATATAGATTAATCTATGAGGCCTGTTTATGAAAATCTTCATTAGAAAGACAACTTACGAATTTTAAATGAAAAAAAATGATTTTCCAAGAAAAGTATTAGAATGAGCACCAATATTTTTTACAGGTACGGAATTAAACACGGAATTGGTTGTTGGCAAGGTTGTTCAGGGTTAGCTGGTTGCAGCCTTCTATCGGCAAGCGTGAAACACCAGTTACGAAATATTTGTTTACTACTTACGTGAAAAACAAACAAGCAAGTTGATATTTCCTCCTCAGAACAAAGCCAGTGAATAAAAACGTGCGGCCTTGGTACACTCAACAGGACCCGATCATTACACGAATTGTCCAAATTGAATATATGAACAGGTATGCGTGGCACTTTATGGTTTTCACCCCTTTTTTTCGAACTATTTGTTGTGCGTAGGACACTCAAAACGAGAGGGACGGACGCGAAAAATGAAACTCGAGTGCGGATTGGCTAAAGGCGGGGGTGTGGTAGACCGCGCCTCCTACCTCGAATTTTCTGTCTAAAAATGCTCTCTGCAGTTTATTAATAGAAGAGCACAGCAGCTATATGGCTATAGCACTTGCACTAATATTGTTTGTCTATCTACAGAATGGAGACATTCGACGAGTTAATTCAATGGCAACAGGGTCTCTGAACGATAACGATGCACTACCTCACAATGTGTTAACATCCAGTACCTTCAAGGGAGACTTACTTCTCTTAGGACGAATTGAAAAATAGCGTCCCAGTTTCGTGGATTTCTTGAGTGCACACTGTGAAGATGTATGTACGAATACTTGATTATGCTGACTGAGCAACAGGCACCAATGCGATGAGTTATGTGCCAACAGCGAGCCAAGAAGGTCAAGAATTTCACTCCACTCTACACCCGTGCGACGACTGCAGTGCTTTGCTTATAAGCCTGAATATCTTTGCTTGAACCTACACACTCCAACGCCATCAACACACTATCTCAAGCAAGAACACTCAAGTACGTTTAGAAAATGTGCGTATGTGTTTGACTGCGTTTAAATTGTATATATTTTTTTTCACGGCAATGCTACACAGCCACGTTGAACAGTTTATGTTGGAGGAAGGGGCTACCACCCTCCATACGTTCATCGATATTATTTCTAAATATTGACAACTTGATGATAAACAACTTGATAAATTATTTTATGCATTTCACGAAGTGTCTCGTCGTTCAGAAATTCCGGATGACTAAATTTATAATTAAATTTACTGTCTTTTGATATTCTTGATCTTGATCAATCTTGTTATCATATTTGGAATTCTTGAATAAACTTTGCATTAAAAATAAACAAAAGTACTTGGCAATATTGCAACACATAACACATAGAAAACGTAAACAAACGAGACCAACATCTTAATTCTTCTCTTTCTGAATCGCTACTAGTCTACTACTTGACACTAAAGATCAAAATTTTGACCTAACCTATATATACTTCACATCTGATGTCAAACTAAAATCCTTTCCTATGATTTTTCTGTAACCCATTTTCTCTTTAAAGGTATTATTCAGAAGAATTATATGTTAAGTAGAAAATATATTAGATAAAATAATTACAATTGATAAAGCAAGTGTTTTACTCGTTTTTCTTTTGTCCTCGTCGGCCCTGCAGTCAAAGTTTGAGGTTAGAGTTTTGACATTTTGAACGGAATGAACGAACCGAATTAACGTTCTGAACAGTTCTGAACCTCTCGAACATTTTGAAACACGAGGTCAGTCACAAGGCCACACTCGAGCCACGAGGTATATGGAGACGCGCATGCGCTCTACAATGGAAATACTACAGGGAAGTATTAATTACAAAAGGCATCCATTCTTTAAATGTATTTTTTTACGTATGAAATAAATTATTGGAGTTTTATTATTTTCAAAAATTTGAATCTAACTAGTACATATTAATCTAAGAAGTGTCATAACCATAGCATTCAGCAGTTTTTCTCCAAAAACACGAAAATATAATTTCTGAAAGCAATATTGAACAAAATTCTTACTACGCTCCTGAAAGAAAGCACCACCACCACCACTGCAGCGCATGATGTGCGACATACTTCGCATTGATCGTCTTTTGAGCCACGATTGGTAGAATATACAGAAGTAACACATGAAAATTTAAACATTCAGCCAATAACAATGATTTTCTCAACCAATCTCGTGACTTAAGGTTAATTCCTTCGTTGTTTATCGTCGTCAGTCCGTCGTTGATATTCGGAGTACTTCGCGTACTATCAACCAAGAAAATTCCTGGAAAATTCCAATATTTTGGAAAGAATGTCTTTTTTCTAAATCTCTCAAATTTTGAAATGATTAGAAAATGATAAGTGAAGTTCAGTAGGAAGAAAGAGGGAATAGATAGTAAGTTTCTTTCATTTTGTATAGTGGGGAAGCAAAACATGTATTTTGTAATTTCTTTTAATCATTTCAGTGATGTTCGTGGTATTAAAAAATAAACAATAACAGTAGTGTGTACAATAATTGAAATCGTTTGAGGAATAATTGTCACAATATTAGACATCAATTTGAAAGTAGTGGCAAATTACACATTTTTTTGTTTGACTTTGGTATGGGCATTTGAGCATATATTTTGGAATAATTTTTTTTCTCTTTTGTCATGTATCAATGTTGAAATATTTTATCCAGAGTATTATTAATATGGAAACTCTCTGATGCATAGGATTGTTATCTCTTGCTTTAGTAATGACGTTATTATATTTTTCTTGGATACATTTGTAACGTGTATATGCCTTAAACAGACAATAATGAGATGTTACAATGCACCCGCGTAAGCAATGTAAGTACATAAGAAGATCGTATATCTGTTTGTGCGACAAATATTTGTAATGCAATGAAAGAGGAACCCTATGAAATAGTTGATTCAACTCGCCTGACAAAGGAGCTTCTGTTCGTACAAAAGTTTTAGGAGAATAATCGTGATTATCATTTTGTGATGAATAAATGCGTGGTATGATAATTGAAAGCATGTAAACTCAAAAAGGGTTTTTTCACAGGTAAATAACACTTTATTTTCGGTATAGTGATAAATTCATGTGTTCTTTCTTATTTGGTATTCAGCTTAGAACAATGTCTTATAAATATACCTCATACCAACCAATTTGTAGAGAAGTTAATATATTCATTTAAAAACTGGGCGAAAGGTGCACACAGTGAGTCAGAATACTATAAACTTGTATAGATACCTATTTTTAAATTAACCCAAGAATCTTCATGTTTAGAAATGAAGTCTTACCCTTATGGTTTTTGAAAATGGAAGGAATAAAGTTTCTTGCTGAGCACTGAGCAGTAAAGAGCCGTGACCTATGAGTACCTGTGTGACTAAACGTGTAAACCTAATAATTTCTTGAATATCATTCACAATTCAGGAGTAAAAACTCCTTCTGCCATAAATTGAATAAGTCCTATGTTGTTAGACTGTAAGTGAAGAAGCGAAAAATTGTTCAACAGTCTTGTTTTTCTGAAATATCAGCTGAAAGTAGGTGGCCAAAACTGTTATTCCGACCTGTTAAAAAATTATTCTGTTGAAAAAAACTTAAGTGCAATAAGCGCAAAAGTATTAATTGTTTAAAACACTTTAATACAGTAGAATCAAAATTTTTATGTGCATTTTTGTGGGCATTTTTCTCCTATAGCTAAGTTGAAGCATCACATTTTCGGATAAACTATTTATTTGATTAGAAATTACTTCTATTTTCTATCTTGTATTAAAATCAAGAATAATCAATGTTTCTTTTTCCAAAAATAAGAGAGTGAATATTTTTGTGTTTCAGAAATATTTCTGAAGTAATCATCAAGTCACAAGAGTGGAGTCAAAATGAAGTTTGCAGAGCATCTTTCTGCTCATATCACTCCTGAATGGAGGAAGCAATACATCAGCTATGAAGTAATTATTATTTATCATAAATAAGAAAAATTATTAGATTTTCTAAAACTTCAACTTCTTGAAAAACATGAGTGTCACTAATCGTTTTCTACAAGTGTGCGTTCACCTGTTTATTTTTCCCCATTTTTTTCGATATTTTGTCGCACATATAAATGATTTCAAATTCAAGCCTTAGATCGAAATATGAATCAGGAATCATCAAATTGAAGATTCAAATTTAGAAAAATATGAACCAATCTTCAATCAAAAACTTTTATGTAATATTTCAAATAGGAAGCGTTCCTGATTGAATTATTTTCAATTCAAGCATTCAAAATTGTATAGTATGAAATTTAAATCGTTAGAGATAACACAAATTGAATAATTTTATACTGAATCTTTAAAAAATAGAATCAACAGCCTTTGAACTGAATAATTGATATCTAAAACATTCTGAATTGCATAATTTCAAGTGGAAACCTGAAAGATTCTAATAAATTTTGAGTTAAAATAATTTTGGGTGGTCACTTGGTCGTGAGGGCTAAGGCATGAGCTTGGGATCTACTCCGTCTGGTTTCGGGTTCGATTCCCACCTCGCACTCTGGAGAAGTTATGTAAAAGAGAGGTTACGAAATGTAGATGAGAGGTGTTGTGTTAAGACTCGCATACACTTGAAAGAGAGAGAGAGAGTATAAACAAATATTCCAGAGTTAAAATAATTAAAAATTGGGTAATGTCCAAAAGGCCCAAATCAAGAGCGTTTGAAAGAAAACAATTTAAAATTGAAAGCATTGAAAATTCAATGCCTCGCATTAAAACATTGATAATCAAAAATTAAAAAAGTTTTTACTAAAAATAATTCCAACTCCAGAAAAAAATTTCGACAGGAAAAAATAAGACTGCAAAAGTATTAGTCTTTGTTTTGAATGGAAAATAAACTCTAGAAATCTGAATTGAGGCTGAATTCAAGAATTTAAAGAATATTGAATAATTTTAATCAAAATTGAAGGGAATTCAAAATATTCTGAGTGAAAAAATCCAAAGAAACAACCGCAATTCAAGTGAATTTAGTAGAATTCGAAAAAATTCAAGAAAATCTTGAGAATTAAACAAAATTTAAGTGAATTAGAAACATTATGAAGAATTCCAGTAATTCAAAACAAATTCAAGGGGATTCGATTAAGCATAATAGCCAATTGAATCAATAACTGACTTTTTGTTCTCCCTTAGTAATTTGCAAAAAATTCAGATTTAGTAAAGAAAAATCTTGTAAAATGTAGCAGGCATTACTTAAGTTCTCAGAATTAAAGTTTTCAATAAAGTACAACCGAATTCATTACATTCAAGATATATCGATTTTAATTGAACGTAAATTCGAAAAAACTCAGAAAAATTGAAAAGAATTGAAGAAAATTTTTAAGATTTCAAGTGCATTAAGTGATTCAAGCAGAATGAAAAAAGAAACAATATATACTTGATTTGTGTAGTAGTCAATCATTTCGTTTTGCAGTTGCAAAGAAATTGTATTCTTACTCAATTCATATTCATTTTGATTACTTATGTTAATAGGAAATGAAGGCGATGCTTTACAGAGCAGTAGAAGAAGCACCATCTTCCGAAAGCGTTGAACCAGAAGTGATAACAAGACATTTTGCGTCCTTCGACGAAGTATTTTTTACCTTTTGTGATCAGGAACTCAAAAAAATTAATACATTTTACTCCGGTGAGTTTTTATGAGGGAAATATTTCCTAATTCTATAATCTACTTACTCGATTCCCTTCATAATCTCATGCTTGCGAATTTTAATATTGTTTCCTTTTAGAATGTACTTCCTACCCCTCCCTAATTTAATACAATTTTATCCGACGTGGGTGTATTTCAATGTATAACAGGAAGTGTCATGATTAAATTTTGTATAGAGAAGTTGGCAGAGGCGACTCGCAAATATGCAGCACTGCAAAGCGAATTAAAAACCGCGTTAGAGGTGCAACAAGGCGGAGGAAAACACAAAGGAAAAACAAATGCAAAACCTCAGCTACCAACGAGAAAAATGCGGGAACTTAAGCTAGCGTTTTCAGAATTTTACTTGTCTCTCATCCTTCTGCAAAACTATCAAAACCTTAATTACACTGGCTTTCGCAAGATACTCAAAAAGCACGACAAGGTTTGTTTTTCACGATAAAATGAGAAAGAATTGATGGATGAGTGGTTGCTCAAAAACCTGAAAGTATGAAGTAGACATAGTTAAGATATTAATCATTGCGTAATTAATTTGACTGTGCATCCAGAATCTCCATACTTTTTTTTGTCCTCGGTATTGTTAATCGCTATGTGATTTGTATGTCCTAAAAGTTAGAGAACAGACTTCCATACCATTTCGAAATCCCTACCTTCAAAATTTCAATAATGAAAAATATAAATTTATAATTATTAGCTCCTTTCCGTCGATACTGGATCAAAATGGAGAATGGAATGCGTCGAAATAGCGCACTTTTATACTTCTAAAGATATCGATAAACTTATTCAAGATACTGAGGCTTCAGTAACAAATGGGCTTGAAGGTGGAGATCGTCAACGTGCTATGAAAAGACTTCGAGTTCCGCCACTTGGTGAACATCAAAGTCCCTGGACTACTTTCAAAGTTGGATTATTTTCTGGCAGCTTTATCGTCCTCTTTGTTACGGTCATTATCTCAGGTAGGCTTTGGTTTTTGATTTTAGTGCCGTGCAGGGTGGCCGCTGGAAAAAGAAAAAACTGTTTTTGAGATTCTGCTGAAAAAAATTAGTCTTGATTCACTGCACAAATACTTACGTATTATTGCAGAAATATGCATCTCTAAAATATAAAAACTTATTCTAATTATTGCTGAGGATCTCGGCTACAGCATTCAATGACACAGATTGCATAAGTAAATTATTATAAAGAAGTTTATTATAAGCTGCATTTGGTGGGTGAAATTAAACCCATGTCAGAAACGAGCTTTATTTCCGATGTGTTAAAACACTTGAAGTGTTTTGTAGCTTCACATTCTGGTTTTTCATCGCTCAGGAAACGTAAACTGAGTACTTAATGAATAATTTTATAACATTTTTACATAAATCGACTTTTATGAACCTTCTTTTTTTAGAAATTCAAATTTAATGTCTCACAAAAACATTGAGTTCGTTTTATCGACCATACGAAATCCTTTGTCGTATTTCAATTGCATCATGTAATTGAGTGTGTAACCTTTAAGTTGTGACGTATTTAACGTCATAAATTATGTAAAATTCAGGTCTGATTGCGACTTTGAAAATTGAACGTCCCACTAATAACCTTTCTCCCCCATATTACCTTAAATGCAAATTTTAATTTTAATGGAATTCTGTTTGAACTTGAAGTAATGCATTTTAAATTATTAGATTTCTGATTTGAAATGCTTTGAATATCCATGATTCTGAATGCTCTAATTCATAGTTGAGTTTTGGATATCGAAAATAACAGATTTTTTATTCACGAATACTTAAATTTTTAAATTTTCATGACCTGGGAAAAAATGGTTGCAAACCAGAATATGACCGGGAACTTTTTATAGACGTCGTGTGGCTACTCTCATTCAACTCAAAATAACTATGTAATTTATTTGAAGCATTCAAATTAATACACAACTGATGCAAGATTTTAACTTTTCTTTCAGCAATTTTCCATGATGGTGGAGAAAACTTGCAAATAGCCTTCCGCTTGTATCGTGGACCATTGCTCATCATTCAATTCCTTTTTCTCATTGGTGTCAATGTTTATGGCTGGAGATCATCCGGGGTTAATCATGTATTAATTTTCGAACTCGATCCTCGAAATCATCTTTCTGAACAACATCTAATGGAATTGGCAGCTGTACTTGGTGTCGTTTGGACACTTAGCATTTTAAGTTTTGTTTATAGTGCAAGGTTGAGTATACCACCTTACGTAAATCCTCTGGCCCTCGTCGGAATTATGACTGCGTTTCTTCTGAATCCATTCAGAATGTTTCGACATGAAGCTCGATTTTGGTTGCTACGTATTATGGTGAGTCGTCGAGTTAATAAATTTTGCTTAGGATTCAACTTAAAGTGCTATTATTGGTAACCTGAAAATTCCTAGAATTATTTATCAACTTCAACATTTTTTATTTTCTAGTGGAGAGTAATAATAGCCCCTTTCGCCTATGTGAACTTTGCCGATTTCTGGCTGGCTGATCAGCTAAATAGTCTTGTCACAGCTCTTCTTGACTTCCAGTTTCTAACTTGTTTTTACATAACAAATGGAAATTGGCATGAAGCTGGAGATACGGAACAATGTTCTTCTGGCTCTCTTATCATTAGACCCATCGTTAATTGTTTACCTGCCTGGTTTCGCTTTGCCCAATGTATCCGACGATATCGTGATTCGAAGGAAGCTTTTCCCCATCTCTGGAATGCTGGAAAATATTCTACAACCTTTCTGGTCGTCATAGCGACAACTTTACGATTATATCACGAAGGTAGGTTATAATTATTAGAGTTTCCTGTATTAACTTCACGCGATATGTAAATGCATTTTGTCAAATTCCTGAGAAGAAACGGAATAAATGAAATTCAAATTTTAATCTAATTTTAAACTTAAATTTTATTATAATTGTGGAACGTAGGCGTTTTCAAAACAAATTGTGCACATCATGTCACAAGCTATTTTGTTTCTCTTTCGGGTATATGAGACCTAAAAAAAAGTTCTGAGAATAGAAGGCATCTGCATGTTATCCAGGATGGAAAAGTCCATTTCCTGGTCAAATGCATGTCCCAAAAAAATGTTAAGAATCAAAATTTTTTTCTCAGAAAGATCTAAACTACTTCAAGACTAATTCCATATGAAACGCATAGCTTTTGTTTCATTTGTGAAAAATCTTTCAAAGAATGAAAGAATGACATTTTACGACCAAACTATGTGAGATGCAAAAAAATGTTTTCCAGGAAAATTGTTCACTTTTGAAAGAGCTACCAATGGTAGCGGAACCAGCGCACACTGGGGACAGAACGTTCAAAACCACCTACAGGTCACAAATCTCAACCAAATCAAACTAAATTTATCCAGGAATGTTTTTACATAAATGAATTTCAAATGAACTCACGAAGCCAAGTTTTTAAAAATAATTTGTTCAAACAAATAGTTTGAAAAATTATTGCTAAATTTGCAATATATTGCAAAATAACATGAACTCTAAACACATAAATCCAGAACTCATAAACCCATGGACCCTGAGCCCATTAATCCGTAAACCCGCCACCCATAAACCCTAAACTCATAAACCCCAAACTCATAGGCCCTAAACCTATCGGCGGCGTCGAGTTCCTCTAATTTCCTTCAGGTAACTCGTGGGCCATAGCCGAGTTCCTCTAAGACTCTTCAAGGG
>WSXT02105646.1:0-11323 GCA_011762715.2 Neuroterus valhalla
GTGCCTAGAATTCGGCTAAGTAGTTTATGGACGACCCCTCAGCGTGGACTCACTTTGTAAGGAGTTGGATTCAAATTCCTTTTGTGATCATTGCGTAAAGTCCTCAATGACTCCTGGACTCTTTGTCGGGTCTCGTGTAAAGTTGGTAGAGGGCGGCACAGTTTACCATCTTTCCAATACAACTGTAATAATTTTTTTATTCATAAGATGTCTGCTAGAAAAAAAAAACAACTGAAGAAGATAAATTAAATTTTATTTTGAACTTACTCGATGCAAGACTTCAACTCTGGTTGGAGTAACATACGCCCTTTTTGATTCCTGGAAAGGATGCCTACAAAGAACTTTTTGCCCGACCTGTGGCGTATCTTCCTCGCATCTTTGAAGCAAATCAACAAGAGCGTGCCCATCAGCTCCGTATAATCTGTAAGCATTTTTCCTACCGGGCATCGTTACTTTATCGACCTCCTGACTCAGTTTAATTCTTGGAAGGTTATTGATCTCTACCATCTTGTAGACACAACCAAGTGCCGGTTGTTTCTGGCACGTAACTAAATGAGTTCCAATCCCAAAACTGTTAATTTTATGATTCTGAAAAATATTTTAGTTCAATGTATACATTCTTTTTTGGTAACGATTGAGGAATAAGGGAGAAAATAGAAAGAAATGGAAGTACCTGCTCGTTTAAGCTGATTATAGTTTCTTCATTGATGTCATTTGACGCAACAATTGTCATTTGAGCAAACCACGGAATATTATACTTTTCTGCGATCTTTTGAAAAGTATCTCTTGCTTCCTGGCTGAGATATGCAAGATCTCCACTGTCGATTCTTATTCCAATCGCTCGGTATCCCAAATCGTTCAGGGCAAGTCCCACTGCGCAGAAATTGAGAAGACCGCTTCTGAAAGTAATGAAGCAATGCATATAACGGAAGAAAGAATTAGAGCGATTTGTGAAAAAATGTGGAAAGCATTAATGAAAAACGAAAAAATCGAGTTGAGTTCCCGGTTTTTCGCGGTCAAGTTTTTCAATTTTTCCGGTCAACTAAAAGTAACATATCCATATTTGTCGCAAAATGCAAACATTTATTTCAATTCGTGACGTTTATTCTGAACATCCTTTGACAAAACAGATCCAGAATTGGAATATGATTTTTTTTTTTAAATACTCAATTTTTCCACGAGAAAATATCATTATTTTTTACAAAAGTTGGAACAGTTAAACTTACCATTGAAAAAATCAATTTGCGATAACAAAAAAAATGTATTTCTAACAAAGTACTTCATTATTCAACCAAAGTGATGAATTTTAAACTGAAATGATAAATATTTAACTAGAGCACTTCAATTTTCGACCATGAAGGTGAATATTCAAATATTCGAATAGATGAATTAACTTTTAGTAAAAAAGATCAATTATTATGAACCATAATTTGAATACTTAAACTTTGAATTCAACCAAACAATCGAATTTTTAACTACAACTATGAAATTTCCAATTGGGATAAGTTAAATTTTGAGTTGAAAAAAAATTACTAAAAACATAAAAAAATTAGCTTGCAAGAGAAAAAAAACTAACTTTCAAACAAATCGATTTTGAAGCAAAATGATGAATCTTCAGAGAAAATTGTAAATGTTTACCTGCAGTAGTTGCATTTTAAACCAGAAAGAAGAGTTTCTACCCGAAATGATAAACCCTCCACTAGAATAGTTGAAATTTTGCTCAAAAATTGATTTTCAATTGAAAAATACAATTTTTCAACGAAATGGTTGGATTTCGAACTATAAAGATAATCGTTTTCAACTAAAAATAGAAAAGTAACATTATTGGCATCAAAATTAATTTTAAACAAAAAAACATAAGAGTACTCAACCAGATGAATTTTCGACTGATATGAAAAACATCCAAATGTTTAACTTGATTTGTTAACCGTGGAAAAGAATTTTCGGACAAGAAAATTAAATTTCGGAGAAAAAGGTGATTGAATAGCAAAAAATACATTTTTTTCAACAAAATATATGAATTTTCAGCGAAATGATTGAATTTTAAATTGAAATAAGAGAAGTAACTTTAGAAGAAAAAGATAATTTTATACCAAAAATAAATTTTTCAACAAAGGACGTAAATTTTCAACAAACTTCTTGAAGTTTCAATCAGTAAAGACAAATTTTCATCTAAATAGTTGAATTTAGAACAAGAAAAGATCATTTTCCAGTTGAAGAAATCAATTTTCAACCAAATTGATGAGTTTTTAGGTAAAATGATAAATCTTTAACTGGAATTAATGTATTTTATGCGAAAAAGGTTAATTTTCAACCACTAAGATTAATTTTCAACCATAAAGATTAATTTTCTACAAAAGAGGCGAATTTCCAACAAATGAAATAAATTCTCAAAGAAATAGTTTAATTTTCAAATTCAAAAATCAATGGTCAACTAAATGATTGAATCTTCATTAAGGCCATGTTGAACTTACCCGATTCCTACCTTACCGACATATTTTTTTGCAACAACTCTTGTCTACACCGAAATAGATATCGAGTTGATATTTTGAGAAAAGCCTTAGAAAACAATAAACTACGTTTGTATACAACATTTTGTTCGAAATTAAAAAAAAAAAATTTGTTTGCGAATTTTTTTTTTTCAATTTTGAACCGAACGTTGTATACAAACGTAGTTTATTGTTTTCTAAGGCTTTTCTCAAAATATCAACTTGATATCGATTTCGGTGCGGACGTGAGTTGTTGCAAAAAAAGTCGATAATTTGGTTCACGTGACCCATGTTTAAAGTTTAACATGGCCTTGAAAACAGATGAACTGATTTTTAACAAAGTAGTTACAATTTCAATCAGAGTATTTGATTTTTAAATGAAAAAGGATGAATTTTTAATGAAGAATGTGTACAAGTTTTCTATTATAATTTAGAAATATTTCTCATTCGAAATTCTCCTTCTGCTCTAAAAACTGCTTTAAGGCCATGTTAAACATGGGTCACGTGACCCAAATTATAGATTCTTTTTTGCAACAACTCACGTCTACACCGAAATAGATATCGAGTTGATAGTTTGAGAAAAGCCTTAGAAAACAATAAACTACGTTTGTATACAACATTTGGTTCAAAATTTTGGAAAAAAAATTCACACATTTTTTTTTAATTTTGAACAAAATGTTGTATACAAACGTAGTTTATTGTTTTCTAAGGCTTTTCTCAAAATATCAACTCGATATATATTTCGGTGCGGACGTGAGTTGTTGCAAAAAAGATCGATAATTTGGGTCACGTAACCCATGTTTAACATGGCCTTAAGTACTTCCTCAATTTTGAGTTGAGGAGAAGGGACTGTCAAATTTGCCCGAATTTTAAATGGAAAGATCGATTTTCTCAATTTCCTCTCTTCTTAGTTCGAATAAAAATTATTTTGAAAAGGTTCCGTTACATGTAAAAGATTCCCTGTTCCAAGTGAAATTATATGTCTTTACTATCATCAATTTGATTATCAAACTCAAGTCAGCTAAAAAAATTTTGCAGAGCAACATAAAGTATAGATATATTATCAAATTGTCAGAATCAGACTAAAGGAACGTTACATTCGTCAAATCAAATGATAAGATCTCTTTTTAATTTATGAAAAGAAAGCGGTCATGTCTCGTATTTTTACGTAAAATTTTTGAATTGTCTAGGTTAAGTCAAGTAATTTCACGGTTTTTAAATGGAATTCTCGGTCATTTCCCGGTTTTCCAGGCTTGGATGAGAGATGCAGTGACTTGATGAATTTCCCAGATAAATTGTAATAAAATTTTCCACAAGCAGTATTATAATTTCCACGGATAGAAGCAAAGTGGAATAAGTAATCAAGTAGCAGAGAAGATAAAGAATTAAATCATGAAAAATATGCACATTTATTTCTAACTATTCTACAGGTAAAATTTGTCCTTAATATTGTTGTAACTTTCTAAAAAAATTGACTCAAAAAATTTAAATTATTTTTTAACGAAACTGTGAATCAGATGCAATAGAAGATTAGAAAATTAAAAAAAAAACCATTACCTTGGGATTTAAAGAGAACTATTTCTAAAAAAGATAACGAAGAATGTGTTACCTGTTGTTGAAGAACTTTAAAAAGTTGAGATTGATTTGTACAGTTAATGGTTGTCATTAGTTGAAAGCGAGCATAAAAAAATGAAATATTGAACAGACGAGCTGAATTGGGATAGGCAATATACAAGGTTAAATATTTCACATTATAAAAATTTTTCAAGAAAACGTACGATCGCGACACATTTTTTTTGTAACTTTTCCGCCGATGCAATGTTTCCTCTTCCTCTTAAGATAACTTTCACAGAAAAATTGTGTAAAACGATTTCTTAGCAAACTAAAAATTACAGAACATGCATGATATTATGCGGGTAAATATTTTCAGGACTGTTAAAAAGCACACTAAATGAAAACATAACCGAAAATTTAATCAAATAAAGCGCTGCAACTTGAAAGCGACTATATTTGAGTATATTTTTCAGTTTTTTCATGGAAGCTTTAATTCCTGAAATATTTTGGGTTTGAGAACATTTCGACGCCTCCAAGCAATAGAGTACTATCTCAGTGGCCAGTGCAATAAAGTACTATCTCGCCCGTCAAACTTATACTTTCACGTTATACTCGTGGAATTTTTTTTTCGAATAGTTTATGGCTTATTGCCGCTCCTACAAAAAAAAATTCAACAGAATTCATACGCAAAACCCAAAAATGACAGCGTGACGTACAAGCGTACTCGTTTAAAGCGTTGGAGGCGAATAGGGATGCATTTTGTTGGCTGTTCATTCAGACATACAACTTTTTGGTGAAAACTAATCTTTTTTTGGTAAAAAATCAGATTCCTGGGTTGGAAACTCGACTTTTTGTACATAATTTGTACTTTTGGTTGAAATTTGTCTTCTCATCAAATAATTCATCTTTAGGAGGAAAAAGTGAAAATTTTTGGTTGATCATTCATCTTTTTTGGTCAAAATTTCAATCGTGAGTCCGGAAATTTAACATATTAGTCAAAAACTTATCCCTTTTAGATGAAAATGGAACCACCTCTCCAGAATTTTCGCATGTGTTCAGAATCCCACTTTTTTTTAGTGGAGAATTCTACAACTGGGGTTCTGGGGTTCGAAATTCTACTGTTTTTTATAAAGTTAGTATTTTTGACTCCAAAGTCAACAATTTGGTGACCTTTTATTCTACTTGACTGACAAATCTTTTTTCGTAGAAAATTTAAATTTCCGGGTTGAAAATTGAACGGTTTATTAGAAAATTCGTCTTTTTAGCTTCAAAATTGAACAGTGAAGTTGAACTTTCTCTTCCATGAGCTAATAAAACAAATTTTAGAGTAGAAACTCATCTTTCTTGAAATTTTTTTTCTTTTTATAAAAATTGATCTCTTTTAGTGGAATTTATATCTTTTCTCTTTAAATTGCAATATTTGGTAAAAATAATTCTATCATGGTTGAGGTCATCTATTTTGTTGAAAATTTTCTTGAAATATTAAATTAATCCTTAGGAATCAATCTTTTTCAGCGGAAATTGAATGTACTTGGTAGAAAGTTGAACTACTTTGTTAAAAATTTAATTTTTGGACTTAAAGATTTAATTTAAATTAATTTGATAATAAATTCCGATATTTTTCTGAACATTACACTCCAACCTAAAAATGTAATTTTCCCATTTTTGGATGAAAATTGAACATTTGAATTTGAAAATTGAACTATTTGTATCAAAATTTATGTACTATTTTGAAAATTGAAGTTTTTTGTATCGAATTCGTCCTGTAACTCGAAAATGCGATTGTTTAGTTAAAAATTAATCTGGTCTCGTTCAAGACCTACCTGTTTTGTTATACATACGTGTTGTTTGGATGATTCGAACATTCCTTTTTAAAATTAAAATCTGGTAAGAACATCAGGAAATTAAACTATTTGGTTGAAAATCATACTATATTGTCCAATATTATAATTATCTTTAGTTTAAATATCAATTATTTTATTCTTCATTCAGAATTTATCTTTTTCCTGTTAAAAATTTAAAAATTTTATTGAAAATTCAACAATCTGGCGAAAAAGTGAACTCTTTTGTTCAGCATTGTTTTATTCATTAAAAAATTCACCTTCATCACCAAGGAAGTGCAACTGCTCAGTGAAGGATTAAACTTCTTTGGTCGGAAATGTATTAATTCGGATAAAAATTGCAAAATTTTGGCGAAAACTCATCCTCTTTATTTGAAAAAAATGCATCGTTGTAGGTTCAAAATTCGACTATTTTATGTGAAAATCCAACATCTTGATTAGTAATTATAATTTTTCCTGTTTCGGAGAAAATTAGTCTTTTTTGTTCCAAAATTGAACATTTTTTGTTCAAGGTTTCCCAATGAATTCTGTTGAATTGTTTATTGTAGGGCGGTAATAAGCCATAAACTATTCGAAAAAAAATTCTACGAGTATAACCTAAAATTATAAGTTTGACGGGCGAGATAGTTCTTTATTGCCCTGGCCGATGAGATAGTACTTTCTTGCTCTGGCCACCGATTTAGTACTTTCTTGAATTGGCCGCGAAGATAGTATCGTTTTGAATTGTCATTGAGATAGGACTTTATTGCTCTTTCTGCTGAGATAGTACTCTATTGCTAGGAGGCGTGAATTTAAACATTTACGGAACAGAAACAGTTTCTCAATCGCTTTCATCAAAAATATCTCCGAGAAGCTTTGAAAGGTCAATACCTGACCAGGTGAATTTATAAGAATTCAATCAATCGTGTGACTCAGCAATATGATGAATGAAATGGAACGAACACCGTCTGTTTTACAAAGTCAGGAATCTTTTTAACATCAAACCTAGGTAAAATACATTGCTTCTAAGTTTATATATAACGAGGAATTAAACTAGATACTTAGTTCTAATCTCTTGTTCTACAAAATGCAAAAAGATTCCGTCTGAAGCAAAACGGACTAATAGAACTAGATCGTACCTCACATAAAGCTCACCCAATTCGCTTCGTTTTAAAAAGCCATTCTTGTTAGATGATGTCGAGTCAGTTTTGATTGGGTTGTTTCTCGCACTGTTTTGGGGTGCCTTATGGGGCCCACTATTTAGAAGCTTATTCTTAACGTTTAAGCTCTCAATTTGCGCCTTTCTCTTGGCCGGTGCTTCTACGCTATAAACACACTCTCGGTATAAATATAAATTATCATGTTCGATTGTGAATGCTTAGAACGAAATGTCATCTATACAAAAATGGCCTGAATCTTGCTCTTCAAAACTGTTTTCTAACTTTTGCTCTAGAAAGCGTTCTAAATGTAATAAAGTGTTCATGCGGTTTAGAAACTATCTTCTTTAACTAAACAATATGACTATTTATGTATTATCCGCTAGTACGTATACATTGTATAAACTGTGATAATTAGGCGAATCATTAGAAATATATCTACTGGAAAAATTAGTACAACCAGTATTCAACAATAGTGCTTCTCTTGGCATTTTAAATCAAATTTATATCAGTGTTCAAAGTATTTAAATTATTTGAAATAAGAAAGCATCAGCAACTTAAAAAAAAGTAATTGCATGCGATACAGAAATACAGCTTTAAGAAAGTTCGATGAGAATTGAAGGCAATTAAAAGAAACTTATCAACAGACTTTGTGCAAAGACTCAAATTATGTAGATTTGGAAATTTGTTGCTAATTTTATATTTCAATTGATAAGTATTTACCAAGAATGATTATTCCGTAGACAAGAGAAATGCTGATTCATGCCAAAGTTTGTCGCAATGACGATTAGTTCTGGCGTCATATTTATTTGATAAGATAAGTGCAAAAATGTTGAGCTTCATTTCACAAAGAACGGCAATTTTTTCAAGCACGTGCTTTTTGCAATACTGACTACGGAGAAAGAGATAAGAAAAGTTCTTCTAATGATAGATTGAAGGCTGTGCAGAAAATAGATACTGAATCATATGTATTACCTTTTGACGTCGTAGGTATCGACCAGGGCCATAAATCCTTCTGGAAATGCAATTGCATAGCTGACAAGTGCTGTTAATTCTCCATCGGATGCTTCCAGCACTAAAGCTCCTAGATCGTTCGCAATGTTTTCACGATACTTGCATGAGAGAGACAATAAATCCTTTACCTGGCCCGTTTCTTTGTGAGCAAGTGTCTGGAAAAATTAAAAAAATCAGTTATTAGAATTATGAAGCACTTAATAAAGCTGTCAGATTTGAGAAAATCAAATAGAAGTATTAGCTTACTAGCCGTCAAATTAATTGACAAATTAAAATATTCTTAGAAATGCTCACTCTGTTTTGTAAATCGTCCATCCCAGTGAATGACGTTATATATGCATGAGCATGCGTTCCATTTACTGGAATTCCAAATAATTTCCCTGCCAGTACATTGCTGGTACCGTCAAATCCACCTATAAAGGAATTGAAACTTGATTCTCAAACTTACTGACCACTATTACTATTCTGGATAGTAGGTATTGGAAGTAAAATTTTTCATTTGAACTCCAGGATTGAATAATTTCAAATCCAAAAATGTGCAGAAGAGAGCTTACTTAATTATTTTATATTCTGAAACGTTCTACATCCGATAATTTTGACTTCCAATAGTTCAGAATTGTACAATTTCATTTTTAGAATGAATTTCAAATTTACATGTCTAGAACTTGACCATTTTTCATAAAAATTAGAACCATATGTGGATTTGTATAATTTTTTAAGTTTGATGTTACAGTTTTTGATCAGGCATGTCTATTTATATTATGATGTAATTTTTTTTTGTCTGCTTGGTCTTATCAATATTTACATAATTAATGATTTAAATATTGTTTTTCAAAATTGTCAAAAAATGACTTGTATAATAATTCGGAATTATTCCGAACAAAAATGCTATAAATTCTACGAATCCTAATTGACATTTTTTTACATTTATACAGTTCCTAATTCGAAACATTCAATCTCAAGCTTCTGGATGAACAAGGTATTCAAAGTTATGATTGAATATACACTTTTTAAAATTGAACCCTTCACAGTTGACGAATTCTGGGTAATAATTTATGGAATTGAATTTACATCTTATGTCTTGAAAGGAAAACGGGTTTTCATCCCCCCAAAAAAAAAGAGCAAAAAAGTCTTCATTTCGCAATATTTTGAACATAAGTATTAATGGATGAAAACATCAACAAACACCGTCAACTAGGCGTAAAATATTTATATTTGTCGCGAAACGCAAATATTTATTGTTATCAATGGCGTTCATTCTGAACATCCTTCAACACAACAGATCAAACAATGTAGAATAAAACAATTTTGAAGAGGATAATCTAATTTTCAACAAAAAAATGTCATTTTTTCCAAAAATTGTAACAGTAACATTTTTAATTTTATAAACCAATTCTAAACCAAGCATACGTGTTTCATACTAAAAAAAATATCTTTACCTGAAGGAGTTGAGTTTTCAAACAGATAAATCAACTTTTACTGAAAAAGACTATTAAATGAAAATTTGATTACTCAAATTTTGAGCTGAAAAAATAAATGTTTAACTAAACAAATACATTTCAAAAAGAAACTATGGAATTTTCAATTAGAACAAGTTAACTTTTCAGTTAAGAAAATTACTTATAACAAAAAAAACTATCTCTCAACAAACAAAACTGTAAAACAAATTTTTACATTTATGCACAAAATGACGAAGAATCAAATGAAATTGTAAATTGTTAACTGAAGTAGTTGCATTTTAAACCAAAAAGACGAATATTTTACTATAATGATGAACATTTATTAAGAATAGTTCAATTTTTGACAAAAAATTAATTTTCAACGAAAAAATTAATTTTTAACCAAACCAAAGAGTTTTCTACGAGATGAATGTTCGACTAAAATGAAAAAGGTTTGACTGTTGACTTGAATTCTTAAATTAGCTTCAACGAGATAATTGAATTTTTAATTTAAAAAGACGAATTTTCATCGAAACTTCGAATTTTTGATTAGAGAAGATCAATTTTTCACTAAAAATAAAACATTTGAATTTTCAGTTGAAGCAATTGATTTTCAACCAAACTGATGAATTTTCAGGTATAATGATGAATCTTCAAATGAATAGATGTATTTTAAGCAAAAAGATGAATTTTTGACCATAAAGATTAATTTTCTACAAAAAAGGCAAATTTTCCACGAAGTAGATAAATTCTCAAAGAAAAAGTTTAATTTTCAAATTAAAAAATCAATGTCCAACTAAATACTTGAATTTTCACAAAAACCGAGATTAATTTATTTTCAACAAAGTAGTTACAATTCCAACCAGAGGTGAATTTTGAATCGAACCAATGCAACTTCAACAAGAAAATTTGATTTTCAACAAACAAGTTTAAATTCCAAACAAGTAGTTGATTTTTTAACAAAAAAAAAAAGATAAATTTGCAATGAACAATGTAAAGAAGCTTTCTGTCATAATTCAGGGATATTTTTAATTTTCGGAATACTACTTCGACTCTAAAGACTGCTTGAAGTACTTTATTTATTTAAAATTAAGAAGAGAGAACTTTAAAATCGCGACGAATTTTGGATTGGAGGAACGATTTTTTCTAATTCCTCATTTCTAAATCAGGATTATAATTAGTTAAAAAAGTTCACGTTCCATGTAAAAAATGCCCTGTTCCGAGTGAAATTATGCTCCTTTACTGAAATTCCCTGCCCTAAAATAAAAACTATAATTACTTTCTGAAATTCCCTGTCCCAAGTCAGATAAATAAGGAAAAGGAAATAAAACGTGATAAACACATTTTTTTTGAGAAAATGAAGATAATTATTCGTTCTGTAGATTTGGGCTATCATCAATTCGATTATAAAATTTGAATCAGCTAAAAAAATCTCACAGAGCAACAAATTTGCAAAACGCTTTTCTTATAATGGAAATTGAAGAAATTCTTCCCCTCATGATGTATATGGTAGATGTATTTAAATACTTTGAGAATCAGATTAAGCTGATTCGCTTTATTCTTCAAAGCGAATAATAAGATATCTTTCTGATTCATAAAAAGAAAGTGGTAATTTCTCGTATTTTTTTGGTAGAATTGTTAATAGTTTAGGTTGAGTCAAGTAAAATCCCGGTTTTTAATCAAATTCCCGGTCATTTCCCAGTCAATAAAATAAAATTCAATTGGATTTCAACTAAGCTTGCAGGCGATACTCAGAATTTGTTGACCCTCCAGCGAATATTTTTCGCAAGATTTCTCTGTATTTTGAAGCCCCCCCCCCCCCCCTCCCCCCCCCCCCACCCCCACTCCCA